>VDFB02332603.1:0-15787 GCA_007258455.2 Sequoia sempervirens
AAATGGATGAAAACCTAGTTTATGCTAAATTAAACATGATGCAAGCTAAGTTAAGATGATTTTATACTAAAATTGATATAATTATGCAATTGCTAAACTAATCTAAGCTAATTCTAAGCTAAAAGATGGAAACCCTAATTCATATACAAACTAAGATGGATGCATGGAAGCCATTAATGGATGCTCTAAGCTATTATGCAATTAGAAATGAACTAAAACAAGCTAAAAGTGAGTAAATGATGAGTTTGAATGCAAGTGAGTTCAACAACATAAGTTTGAAATTGAAAGATGGATGAGATTCAATAGCATAAGTTTGCTCTGAAAAAGATGGATCCATTTGTCTCCAAATAGTGTCCTATTTATAAGAGAGCAAATGAGAAATGAAGGGTTGAGATCAAAAAGATTAATGAATAGTCAAATATGAAGGAGATGAGAGGCATGGATCATAGATTCTCATCAGCAAATGAGAATGCATGATGGGATTTAATCAAGGGTTCACTTTTCTCTAAACAAACACACTTTTGACCTGCTCACACAGGTCAAAGGTGACTTGTTCAAAAGGTTAAAGGTTAAAACTTGTTTAAGAAGCTAAGTGAAAATATCCCTTTTTCAAATGATGGAGGAATAAGAATATTCCTTGGAATATTCATTTGGGTGAGGAAAAAGGCATTTTGCAAATTAAAATAAAACTTTAATTGTGCAAAAAAGGAGATAAGGAATATTCCAAGGGAATATTCCCTTTTTAGAGGAAAATTAGTTTAATTGTTAATTAAGCAAGATTTAATCATGCAATTAGGGGATTTGGAGGAATAAAGTGATATTTATTAAGTAATTTAATAAATGGGGAGGAGAGAGAGGAAATGATATTTAATTAAATAATTTAGGGTTATTTAATTAAATAAGATGACTTAGGGAATTAAATTAAATGTTTTGATTTATTTAATTTAATAGGATGAAATGTTAGCACGAAGGGGGGTGAATTAACCCGATTTTAATGAATTAGGTTAATAGACGAAAATGATGCAATTAATTAAATAGCTAGGCCAATTTAATCAATTAAGCGAAAAGAAGATGGGTATAAAGAGCAAATGATGTTAGTAATCTATTTTGAGTGTATGATATCATTCAAGACATTTTTTAGTGTCTACATTTTCCCCCTCTTTGAAGTGAGGTACCTCCTACTTCGGTTCAAAGAATAATGCTCTTTGATGATGTGCAACAGCTATATTTTGCTAGATAGACCCGATACATGCAAGGTCGCAAGAACACTATTATTTAGTGATATTTACTAGTCAGGGTGGCTTGATAGTTTGGAGAGGTTCGCGATAGACCTAATAATGTGTACAGGGCCATTTTTGCTAGATCGGCCAGAGAGGGTCCCACATGGGGACCAACCATTCCAACTCCCAAGGTAGTTGAGAGCTTTAGATAGTTAGTGGATCAGCCTTGGGCCTATGATCAGGGTCAGGCAGTAGCACAAACTACACCTACATATGACGATTAGTTTGTACCTCCCCGACGGTTGACAGATCCAGCGAGTGCTCCTCCACAAGGGAGGCCCAAAGGCAAGGGACTAGATGCGGAGGACAGGGTGGATAGGATGGCCAAGATGGTCAAATTCCAAGGGCTCCACTGATTGAACAACAACCTCCTCAACAACCTCCAGTTCTATAGTAGGGACCATAGTAGTAGGCAGCACCACCACCGCCACCACCAGATGCCAAGGATGCACAGATTCAACAACTACAGTAGCAGGCGCATACTTTGACTGGTGAATAGGATCAAGCCTGCCAATAGATTTTGGGTATTACTGCTAAGCGGGATCAGGCACGATAGTAGGTGGTGGACATCATGACCAAGAGAGATCAGGCGTTACATCGAGTATAGGCTATGACCAAAGAGAGAGACTAGGAGATTTCCCAGTGCCAGCAGATAGAGGCTATGATGGTGGCCACTCATGGTAGGACAATTTCAGCCAAATTATATAGAGAGGTCATTATAGAGGTTGTGTATTATAGGAAACATTACCACCGAGATGTACCATAGGCACTTAGACAACCTAATTTTTGCAGCATAGTGATGCACGACCGAGAGTAGAGGATCAACTTGAGAGGCAAGCCAGAGAGGGTAGCAGTCATCAGGGCTAGCCTTTGATGTACAAACACTTTTTTATTTTTTTTCCTAATTCTTTATCACAGATATAGATTCATGGGCTCCTTTTTGATAGCCTCATGGATATTGTACTTTTGATCGTTATACATACACTAATCCAGATTTTGTACCATAACATTCATTTTTTGATATATATATGATACAGATACAGATGATTCATGATGTGTTCATTTTATTTCATGTTTATGGATGCATATGATATGAGTTGCTTATATTATGTATGGATGCACTCTACTTATGTCTATGTGATATGCGATGATCATGATATGATATGGATGCAATGTTGTGTTCTTTTTCAGCATCTTTTCACAATATGCTATGGAATGAATGATATGTGACGTAAATGTCATGGATGCAAAGGATGTGGATGCATTTCTTTTTGTGTATTTTCTATGTAATTTTATGATGATGTATGCATATGGATGTATGGATACAAATGCTCATGATATGCAATGATTTAAGATGCTTATAATAATGAATGTATATTATTCATCACAACTTAAATGATAATGCTAAATGTATGATGTGATATGCAATGATTATGATGATGGACGCTATGAGTATGAGATGTATTTATGCTGATGGTTTGTGGATATAGGGTGGATGCATTGATGATGTTTTTGTTGACTATCATGATACCAGGTTAGCGTGGAGAGAAGATAGAGAATAAATGACCATTGATTTTGATGATTTCTTCAAAAGATCCAACAAGTCCTTGATCCATTAAGACTTTATTAGAGATAGTGACAAGACAATGCAAAATGAAGATGAAATGCAGGATGATGAGATGCTCACACTTCAGGATTTGGATTTTCATCATTCTTTATTGTTTGATATAACACATAGACACGATGCATCAAGGTATCAATAACCAAGACAACGTTGTATCTAGTGTATTGGACTTTGACTCGAAAAATAGATAGGATAGTTCTTGTACACACCTTCACATACGGAAATCTCATTGGAATGTAAGTTATAAGCTTAAAATATATTTGACCAAAGCATACACAATAGTCAACAACATACCCTAAATGACCTTCTTACACACAACTAAGCAAGTATGTGCCAAGATTATTTTGCAAGAGTGTCCACAAGCACAGTAAATGAAATATAATGATTGATTCCCCATTCCTTTCTCTCTAAATCATTTTTTGATAGAAATCATCAAGAGGTCCTCATAATGGGTCATTAAGATAAATCATAAGAAAACATCAAAGACAAACAGTCAGTGTTATCCATATCTCTTTCCTAGTTTAAGTTTAGCTAATGTGATATATGATGTTGATGTCCATCGCAGGAAGGATACATCCTAGGACATGTTGATCAAAGGTTGTTTGATGTTAGGATGATGATGATAAGATAAGTTGTTGATATAAACTTTACTAACACATTTACCTACATATGATTTAGACTTTAGATTTTGATAATTAGGTTCGCACTTTACGACATACTATGCTTGTTTTCCATTTGTTTTGCCAAAGGTTGAAGGTGATGATTGATTTATTATGGGTGAAGGTTTATTGTGGGTGAAAGTGAGATGGGATGGGTGGTTTTGAATTTTTAGAATATTTCAATATTTTTGATATTTTTGGAAATGTTTTGAGGTTGTTTTTGGTCTTTTTGAAAGTTTATGCAAATGTTTAGGATTGTCATATTTTCTGAGGTTGTTTTAGGGTTTTCTAAGATATTTGAGGCTTTCTAGGTCTTTTGAATATTTTCTATTATTTTTGTGTTTTCCATTTTCAAATGTTTTTGTGTTTTCTAAATATTTGGATTTTTTGGTTTTCGGAGATTTTACCAATGTTTAGGGGTTTTCTAAGATATTTGGATGTTTTGGGGTTTTCGAGAATTTTACCAATGTTTAGGGGTTTTCTAAGATTTTTGGATGTTTTGAGGTTTTCGATAATTTCTGAGTTTCGACCAAGAACCTAACCTAAAGACCTATTCTAGGAGCCTCAGGGGCTGATCAAAAATAAGCCTTGCCTATGTTATACATGCAACGACCACGTAGTTCGATTGACTCAACCTATTTACAATATGAAGATATGAACAGATGAAAGATGTTAGTTTATTATGACGGACTCCTAAAGGACTAACCTAGGGTTTCTTGGGGCACATCAATGATGGCCTTGCCTACGTTCAAGCTTAGAGACTTTAATTTGAAGTTCGGCAGCGGGGACCGTTGTTTTAGATTTCATGTTTGACCTATTGTGAGTTTTTTTTTTGATGCTTGGATGTTTTGGATTTTTCCTTTACAATTTTGAATGTTTGGATTTTAGTTGTATAGGTTTTCAAAATATTTTACTTTTGATGAACGCTCTTTTACAAATGTTTTTGGTGTTTTCTGATAAGATTTTATGAATATTTTTTATGTTTTCGAGATAAGATTTTATGAATGTTTTTGATGTTTTCGAGATAATATTTCTAATGACCTCGAGATATACAAGAACTCGATATGATCCCATAATCCAGACAAATGTCTTGTGATATGTTAGACTACTAATAAAGTTAGCAGACAAAATACCTTTGAATATTCCAGTGTTGTGTTGGTTCAAGAAACCCTATAATGTCATAAGCTGGCGATAAGGACACTAATGATGGAGATTAATGATTCGGCAGGCCAAAATGATAGGAAAAAAGAACGAAAAGAATAGATGGAGGTGTTTTATTACTTTAAGTTAAAAGTTCTGTTTATTAGTTTTCACCTACTGTTGCATTTACCCTAAAAAACACCACCAAGTGGGTTTTCAATGTGAGAGGACATTTTTCTTTACTTTTTTCAACTTTTCTCATTTTTTTTGATTTTGATTATTTTCTATTTTTTTTGTATTTACTTCTTATACCCTTCAAGATTGGCTAAATAAGATGCAAGTCGGAATTGGTCTCTACAAGGGTTCAATTGTGGGTTGACATTTGGTATGTCTTAACCGTGAGGCTTGCTGGCGATGACAAGGAATCCAAACCGCCAGTTCAAAATTTCCTTTGTTGTCTTGATTTGGAAGTGTTCTTTCATCTACTTCAGATAAGATCCTCCTGACTAAACGAACGTATTGAACCTCTTTGTTATATTTCTTGTTTCCAATTGGAGCCTTTGATTGCTACCTGCAAGTGATTACAAGCATCGAGACCACGTCTCATCTAGGACCCTAGTTCATTCCCAATGGTGAAACTTGTATTACTCCTTCCTCAGTAATCAAGTTTTGTAATGACACTCGTAATGATGGGAGCTCCCCCTCAATAGGAAAGATAGCTTCTGATCCATAGACCAAAGAGAAAGGGGTTGCACCTATAGGCTTGCGGATACTGGTTCGATAAGCTAAAAGAGTGGGATTTAGTTGCAGATGCCAACCACAACTAGCTTCATTCACTATTTTCTTCAAGATTTTCAAGATAGTTTTGTTTTGTATTGGTTTTGGCCATTGCCTTGGGGATAGTAACAGTAGTAATTGAGCCTATTATTGAATCTTGGGTATAAATTCTCTGCCATCCTAATTTTAAAGAGGGTCACTTATCCCAGATGGAAGCTGAGGAACACTGCACAACAGAGTAAGGTAATTCAGATAAATTGGCAATTTCTGTTTCCCACATAGTTATAGGAATAGGGGCTTCAAACCCATTCTAGTAAAGTACCAATGGTTGTTATGATAAAATTGTGGCCATTGGATGAGGTTGGGGTGATTTTTCCCTTGAGGTCCAGGCCCCACTGTGAAAAATGCCATGGTGTGATCATTGGCTGCAATTCTTGAGCTGGAGCATGAATCGGATCTCCATGTTGTTGACACTAGATGCACTTTCGCACATACTAATGAGCTTCTTTTTCCATGGTTGGCTAATAGTACCCCGTCCTCAACAATTTCTTAGCTAATGTCATACTGCTAGAATGGGAACCACATATTCCATTGTGTACTTTTGTTAAAGCAATTAAGGCTTCCTCTTGGTTAAGACATTGTAGTAATGTCCCTTCGATGCTTCAACGGTAAAGGGTATCACCTAGGATCATGAATCGGGATGCATTTTTAACAAAGGTCTTTTTAAGGTTTGGGGCGGTATCCGATGGGAGGGTTCCTCTACTTAGGTAAGTGAATATGTCATGATACCAAGCGGGTCCAAGACCAACAATGACACACGCGAATTTGGATTCAGGGATTTTGAAAGTTGGTATGAGAAGTTGTTCTACTAAGAATTCACATTGGACGATGTTGTTTGGCATGTCTAACAGTGATTTGATTGTTGACATGGCGCCTGCTGCTCTATTGTTCATGGGAATTTTCTCAAAACTTATGTCTATAAAAAGGTCCTTGAGATTCTCAACCATTTTCTTGTAAGGAGTGAGCTTCCGGTCCTTAGTCTGATAGTCCTTATTGACATGGTTGACAACCAATTGTGAGTCTCCATGTCTCATCTTCTGAATATGCCACGAACTAATATCCTAAAACCTCAGAGCTAGCTCTCATACTCAAATAAATGTTGTTAGTACATGAAATGATAAATATGATCTTTTGGGATACAATTCACCTTGAGGGGTGACAAAAGAAATGCCTCGCCGCATCCATGTTGAGTGAAATTGATCCATCAAAGTGTTATCTTCCACCATCGCGAGGATTGGAGCAATAAGAAACACTGACTCATCATGGAAACCTTATATCAAGTGGGTTCTCAACATAGATGTGGGTGCTTCACACCGGTTTGTGATCTGCTTTTGTCCTTTTGATTAATTCTGTGTTCCACATAATGCATGTCAAACCTCTACATCGTGATTGGTGGCGCTGAGCATTGAGGTGTGATAGATAATATTTGATCCTCGTTGAAAAGCCGGATTCACACTCTTGTCATTCCACCTAGGTTGTTCCCTTTGGTGGAGAAGATGTGTGAAAACGTGAATTTTGTTCCATAGTTGCGCATGAACCTCTTATAAACCATGGCTTGTATTCCCATTGCTTCTAGTGCCTTGTGGTGGTTCCATGTCTGGGACTGATTTTACCTCTAGGATCAATTTCTATCCCCTCAGGAGGACAATAAGTGCCATGCTTTCCCTTAATGCAGCAGACCCTAAAAGTTAATAATTTTGGATCCGCTACCTGTATTCTTCTGCCTATCAAAGATGGGTCCTAAGACTTGTATGTGCTCAATTCTTCTTCTTTTTTCCAAAATATTGTCCACATAATCTTCACCTATTTTTTGGATCATGTCATGAAAGATGAGGGTCATTGATTTTTGATAAGTTGCTCCTGCATTCTTTAACCCAAATGGCATCACATTCTAGCAATAGGTTCCCCATGGACAATTGAATGTAGTTTTATGTTGATCCTCCTTGGTGATTATAATCTAATTATATCCCAAAAAATCCATCCATGAGTGATAACATTTCATGCCCAACTATTAAATCCACAATGAGAACTTCCAAGTTCAAGAAGCCAAAAGTCTCCTCAAAATCATGGTTCACACTAGAAGTGTGATTAATAGTCGAAGGAACAATGTCATCATCAGAAGCAAAATCTACAAAGGTGTACAACTGAGATAAAATATCTGCCCATCCGTAGTAAATAATCTTCACCTCCAAGTCTCACAGATGGGCCAAATCGGGAATTAATTCCCTAATCCTCCAATAATCCACCATGTAATTCATATAGTGGGTGGGTGCTAAAGATGAACAGGTCAAATGAGACACACAAAAACTTTTGAAAAGTGTTGTTCTTGTTAATATCCTCCCAACATACCTATGCTGCACAGAAAAGCCTCACCAAAATATAGAGAATACAGTTCTAAAAAGAAGTTATGGAAATGGATATAGACCGTGAAGATATCAGGCAGACAGACATCTCTGGGATGGAAGGGAATTTATTCACATCTCCCAAAAAAGCACAAAAAGAGCAATGTCCTTACTTCCAATGGGAACCAACCAGCAGGCTGACCCTTTTATCCTTAGACTTTTGTTGAAGAATTTTGGACCGGTTTCAGTAGTAGATTAATCCATTCTTCTTAGAAGTTACTTCACCCACCAAAATTGATCCTTTCTTATAAGAATTCTTTTCACCATGTCCATGACTGCAATACTCCAAGTTTTCTTCTCCCTTCTGACATTTCTTTGAAGAGATTTGCCTTTTTGCTTGATCTTAAATGGCCATTCTTGATTTTACAGTGTTTCTTTATCGATTACATCCTTTCACTCCAACCAACTAAATAAATGCTTGGGAGATTATAATGCTAGACCCATTAGATGCTTTTGTTTTCATGTATTAATATCCTTTAAAATGACAAAATGAAGGTAGTATATGCAAAACCTCATGAAGTCACAATCTATGAAAAGTGGAAAGGAAACAAAAATAAAGGACCGCATCTTCAAGTTTGAGTCAATATATTGCACGAATCAAAGTCTATCACTCCATCCTTTGCATTGCTCTCTTAGATCATTAACCTTAGTGATGTAGTCTTGGATGTTGTCAAAGTTCTTAGGATCAAGGTTCATCAGTTCATTATCAATTTGATAGCCTCTTACTTCATCTATAGTACCATACAATATTTTTAATTTGTCCCAAGCTTCATGAGAATTCTTACATGATTCAATTTGAAACAACAAATCTTGATAAACAAGTCTACGAAGACATCCAAGAGCTTTGGTATGTTCAATCATCCATTTTATCTTTTTATCTACATCTGTAGGTTCAAGTACCTTATTTTCAACAGATGAGAGTGACCTTCAATCATTAGAATGCCCCATGCATTTCGATGCCATGTTGAATTTTTATATGATGTGAGAAAAGGAACCTTTGAAAGATCCATGGAAACAAGAGAGCACAAGCAAATAGATCAAAACAATGCACCAAGAGACCCCCCAAATCAATCAATCAAGAAGCCCCCCAACAATATATGATTTGGCACTTTATATTTAGTGTGTTTACAGCTGGTAGATGTCAAAAACAACAAAATAGACTTGATCTTAGTGCTTAAAAATGACAAGATAGGCCTCAAGCTCAAAGTGAAATGTTTACATAAAATGAAATCAATTTGGTCACTCCACTACAAAGTACACAAAAAATTATGCACTTTCAAAAACATTCACCCAAAAATGTTATCGTAGGAGAAAGAATGAAACTTTGAAAGTTTCTAAAATGAGAACGACTCAACAACACCTGTGAAAGTCTACAAATTCTATAAAAATCAAGCATTGAAACCAAAATCTAATTGCACCATTGTTTAGAGCATGAAAATTTATCCCAAATCAAAAAAAAATTGCTTGGGAAAAGGAGTCAGAATGACCAATTTATGAAGGTTTGAAAATCAACTCCCAAAACCAAAACTCCAATGGTGAGGGGTAATTGTTTTTTAAAGGGATGATGATGTGGTGTTGACATCATCAAAACATGAAGTTAAATTTTGTCTAAATAAACATCACATGTCACTCTGTTCGTCCACCAGAATATTATTTTCTGGCACTAGTATATTCATTTGCTTGTGAAAGGTATATTCTTTATGTTAGACTATTCTACATTTCCTTACCCTGTCTACTCTCATCTTGTAGGGTAGCAGCTTACTTAGAATTAATTCCAATCCTTATGTAGTTTTTACTTGAAAATCTAAGAAAATCAATGTAGAGGGTAGAATTGCATGCTTCTTATAATTTCTAAAATGAGTCTTATCTGACTCATTAATTGTGACGTGATCTCCAAGTATGTGATTCTGTCAAGAATGAACTTGGGAAAATATGAGTTTCCACTGAGGAAAAATAAACTCCGATTAATGTAGCATCTAAGTAGAAGAATTGGTCTCTTTAATTGTGATCAAAATCTAATTTAAGTTGGAGCTCTTTTGGTCTCATAAACTTTTTGACTTCCTTTGACAATCCCCAATCAAACCTCTAGCCCATATTTTTGAGAATGTCTTTGATAAAATATTCCTAAAAAATGCTGCAATTTATCACATCACAATTGTTGTCCCATATGTACACCCATTCATGTACAAGAAGCAAAATTAAATTACAAATCACTTATGTGAAGAAGAAAGTTCCTGCAAAATTAGACAAAATAACAAGGAAAGACACATGACATGGTTTTGAAAGCTCACAGAAGAGGCCATAAGAATAAAAAAGCTCTTGAGATAGAAGTTTGTGCGAAGAGGAATGAATGCTTGTGACTAACATGATGTGGATATAGCTAGGCTTAGGACCATAAGAGAAACACTTTTTGAGGATTCATGGGAAGGAAATATTAAGACCAAAAGCTTCCTTAAAGGTTATAGCCAATGCGATATCAAAAGTTTATTTTTTCTATTGATTAGGACTAATGTGGAACCATCTAACATGTTCATCTTTGGATAACTTAAAAGATTTTAAAGCACGTGTTGTAACTGAAAAAACTTAGGTTACTAAGAAATGGGGGTCAGTAGCAAATGGTTGAGAATACATCGTTGGGTAATGTAAGATACTAGGAACCAAAAAGGAGGGTTACCACCCAAAAAGAATCGAAGAAAATAGAGCTTATATTTTGATTGGTAGAAGACCCATACATTTCAGCAATGACAAGAAGTGGAAAGTTATTTTGCAAGTTTTTGGGAAGATAATAATAAAAAAAACAAGTGCAAACTAAAGGAAGTTCATGTAATAACACCATGTGTCATGTGGGACTCAAAAAAATGAAAGGAGTTGTCGCTAAAGCATACATGAACAAGCTGACCGAAAGTTTGAAGTAAATGTAAGCATGTTATAAATATAAAGTGGGGGGTTTTAAGAGATAACCCATGAACAAATAATCAACCTAAGAAAACTAATGCAGATGATAATGGGTACCGTGGGTTTCACAAGGGTTTAGGGTTTCTTCACTACCCTAGTGCAACTTTTAGAAAACCCTTACAAATATGACCATTGTGCAAACTATCAAAGGCATTTGAACGGGATGAGAACCAAAAAAATTAACTAGTACCACCACCACCAATATGGTTATGCATGTTTGGAGCATGCCCATTGGAGGGCATATTGGGCTTTCATGGCATCATGTTATTTGTAGCTCTTCATGTTGGGTTATAAGAAATGTGTATGTATTGAGTTATTTTAAACCATTGTAATAATTGATTATTCATGTATCATTGAGATATCTTGTGTTGATTATGGTCCATCCATATTTGGGATGAGGCCTTTTTATTTTAATTATTATATGGTTTTATTTCACTTGACTTTACACCTCATCTTGAGAGGGTGTTAACATGAATTGAAAAGTTCTAAAACTATGATGCTTAGCTCTATTTTACTTTTGGGATTGAAAAGTATCTTATAATTATGGTATATGATACCTAAATGTTAGTTTAAGTATTATTTAATCATGAAATTGATGCATTCTCAACTTTATGGTTTAGTTGAATGATTGTGCTTTCATGCCCTATTCTTAAGAAGAATTCAATGATTTTTTTGTGTGATTTTTAGGTTAAAATAAATTTAGATTATTTATGGTTTCTTAACATAATAATGGGAAGCTCAACCCTAACCAAAAAGTTTCATCAAATCTAATTTAAAACAAAACACCTTCCATTATAATATGTCTTATTTATTTCTCATGTTGCCTATGGTTTGTTCCAAATTGGGTTTGTATAGTCTTGTGTTGAGGGCTCTTTACTTTCCATGCCTTTAGTAATGATTGACACTGGCCTTGGGGTCACTTAGGGTTTTAAGGGTGATAAAAATCTTTTGTAAAACTAGAAAGATAAATTGCAGCTACTAAGACCCTAAAAACCTTAAAACCAACATGTTCCCTATTGGCCAACCTAGCCTATTCTAGGTGACCTTATTGGCAATAGAGGTGACCCTAAGATATTAGGTACTTCCCAAAAAAATTGGGAAATTTTTCTAAATAAAAAATTCTCTCCTTGGTTAGTCTTTCCTTCCTATCATTTTCTTTTGAATAGATTTGGTGTACCTTGAAATTTATCCACTCCTTTATGATTGATTGCAAGCTTTTCTATGTAATCACCTGGTTAGCAATTTGTTTGGTTGAGACGTATGTCATAGTGGACCCACCTCATGAGGATATAACATTAGAATTTTGAGGCCATTCCAACATCCTTTTGGATGTTATCTAAGTCACCTTGGAATGTGTAATGAATTGGTGCATCACTCTAATTTCCATCCTTGTGTACACAAGAGAAAAAGATAGTGGACTAATGTACTAACTTCGTCATAGAGAAAATTTTATCCTCTTGCATGATTATTATGGCCTTGCCACATGACATAGTTTAGTCTTTTGTTGGTAACACCATGCTTGGTTTATTTTTTCTATGTAACTTATACATATTTTCTTCTATTGTATCAACTTGGAATGTATTAATGCAACTGTGACACATAAGTGTTGCAATTATAATACAAAAAAATATTTCATATTTTTTCTTTGTTAATGTCTTGAGAAAAAGGTTAGGCATTACACAAGCTCTTATTCAACATTCTTTCCTCATAATACTCTTTACCCTCATCCAATGTGATTTTTCTCAAGTCCTAGTGGTGACACTTGGGAACTCTCTTCTTCTCCTTTCCCTTCAAGCAATTTTACAAAACTCTTATTTGACCCTTTCCCATCGGTGACCACCTAAATGTTAAATTTAATTGCTCCATCATTGTTGCCTCTTTGTTCTACCTTAGTTCTTGTATTTGGAAGTCTAGAGCCACTACCCAATCATAATTGATCACTTGGAAGATCCTCCATTTTAAACTACCTATTAGTAATCGCCTCCACTTCATTCCTAAAGACCCCACCCTTGTTTGTTTTCCAAGAAATGTCAAACTATTAAACATGATTTTTGGTTCTACTCACATGCCTAACACACATGGCCTATTTTTTCTTCCTCTTTCATGTTTGGAATTGGAAGTGAACACTCCTTATGGTCGTTGTGCCCTGAGACATTATTCATGAATCCTAACATTATTTATGAAATCTAACATTGTTTATAAATCCTTTTGCTAACTCTCCCTCACATTCTTGTGGAGACTTTAATGTTTGGTTATGTTTGTTGAATCCATCTTCCAAATTGAGCTCAAATTTCATATTTCCTTACTACTTTGCCCTTGAAAATGGCTCATTTATTAAGCTCATTAAAGAGAATATCACTACCCCCAAAGGTCTCACTATTCAAATCACCAACATAAAAGAGTAGCTTTAAGCGCTTGAGGCTAAACATGGTAATGATGTCTCTCAATATTTTGCTCTTGCTAACAATATTCTAACTATGACCATCCTTGTCTCCACTCTCCACAACAAGGTTTGGTTCAATTTGAGTGAACTATCACTACATTAAGAATATCCAAACCAAAGTGAATAGATTGGTCATTGATAAAAGACTATACAAAACAACTAATCATTGAAGATTTTAAATATTAATTCCATACTGCTAATATTTAACAATTTTCCTATACTTGTATTCCTTCCCAATTAATATTATATGCTTCTTAATTATTTTTATTATAATAATAAAAAGTAATAACAATTAAAAAGCATAACAACCTTAATATGTACTTCTCTATTTCTAAATTCATTTTATTTGTTGCTATAACAGCCTTTATTATATTTGTGATATAATGCATCCTTGTTTAATGCATAATAACCTATGATTGCTATAATATAGTGCATCTTAGTTTACTATATTTGAGCCTATGCTTATTGCCCTAGCTGCCTATTATAAATCATTTATATTTGAGAAAGATTATCTAAGGATTGCAATTAAAGGCAAGGCTAAGATTCTAGTGGCTTAGCTAAGCACTAAGTCTCACCATCTTAGATGTGAGATTGGTAGGTGGGTTGTCCCAAAGGAAACCTAGGAACAAAGAACTTGTATTTTTGCAACAAAGGGGTCGTTGAGACTAAATGACACTTCATCCTCAAGTGTGATGCTTATGAAGATATTTGTATCTAATATGAAGACAATTTGAAGGTGCTTAATCTGAATGAGCTTTCTAAGGAGACAAGGCTCCTCAAAACTGTGGGCTCCTTGATCAAGATTCATAAAAGGAGGGTTGACATTGAAGACGAAAGCGATTGAATTTGACGCCGTTAGCGCCAAACTGAAAATGATCATGGACTGGCATTAAAATCATTCCCATTCGGCTCCATAGTAGATGTATTGGATGCAAATTAAATTAAAATAATGCTCGAACTTTATTTCTCAAAACCCATCTGGCTGCACCTTGAACAAAATAAATCACTAATAGTCCCTTACAATGAATCCCCTGGCGCATTTCATTGGTTCTTCGACGTGGTTTCGTCTCATCTTTCACCTTTGGGCAATGGGGTTGGACGGGTAGCAGCTGAATGCGGGGCGTGGTGGTAGATTGGCGACCTGCGCACCACGGGCGAAGTAGCGACTGCCTTGTATTGTGTGTTTCGGAAGTTTTTGTCATGGAAATAAGCGGGTCAGAATGGTTTAAGCGTTTGCTCTGGCCACCGCTTTCCTGCCGTTCGTTTGCGGCGATGATGTGTAATTCTTTAATTAAAGAGTTGATTGCTAAAACAACTATTCAAACATTACCAAAGTGTCCTCCGAATGATCAACATTATTAAGCCCTTATCTATACGCTGATTATAATAATAACCAATGAGGTGTCCACATCTCACAAGCAAACATGGGTTAATGTGTGAATTCTTTGGTCAAGGGAGTTGAGTACATCATTGAATCAGCCCATTGATTTCAATATGCTTTTGTAACATCATTGAATCAGATCATAGGTTAATAGTCTTTGATTTATACATTGTATTTGTGCATTGATAAGTGTTTGTCAGTCTATGAGCTCTTAAGCTATTATGGCATTATGAACAATACAATTTGCGTCACATCTTCCATTATGGGGACTGTACATATGTGTTGGGTGAAGGGAAAAATGATAGAGCGAATGAATGAAAGAATTTAACAAGATTAACCAATCTAAAGGATTAAGAGTTCCAAGAGTTTTGGTTTTAATCTTGATAGCTTCTATCACTGTCTAAGGGAATTAGTGTATACAAGCCTTTTATTTATTTGTTTGCTTTTGTTTTAATTTGAAAATAAAGGAAACATGCTTTGATCCCATTGATCTAGTATGAATATGATATGGATTGTACAGTAGTCATTAAAATGATTCTATGTGAATCTTGAAAGTTTGATCACGATGAGTTTCATTGTATTTGCATGCATTTAGGGAGTTATACGAGGGAGGTACAATATGCAACTATGTGTCACTCTTGGGCTTAAATTTTTCATTCACTATTTCACCTTGCACTTAATATGTAGCACCCAAAAGATGTGACACTATATTAGCCATTATGTTGTAGTCATAGATTTTGAAACTTGATCATTACAATAGTTTAGTTGATAAAGAGAGACCTCATAGCCTCATGTATCTAAGAAGGTAGTAATGGGATAAAAGCAACAAATTCATTGCTTTCATTTAAAAAAATAGATAATTAAAATAAGTGTTGGAAAAGTAGTTTGATTGGAAAACAAAATTAAAAGATAGAAAAATTTATATTTATGACAATGTGGTAGTCAATAAAACTTTGTTATGCAACAAAACAAAGCAGTCTTAAAGTGTATGGAGATTCAAAACAATCAAGATAGATGTATTATAATGGGTTATAGTCACATTCAACCAAAAGACACAACACATAGA
>VDFB02332604.1:0-40850 GCA_007258455.2 Sequoia sempervirens
GCTTAAATTTAGGATTTTTTTGTTTACTGTAATCCAAAAAAAAGATTCCAAATGTAAATAAGCCTTACATAGCTTATTCAGATTTTTTTAATGGGGCAAAAAGGTCACAATTTCAAGCCAACTAAAAGATAAGATCCCTGTCTGCAAGGAAAGATACAAAAAGTTTAAAATCCTTACAATTCACAAGTGTGACTATACAAACCACTTTATGGCATCATAATAAAGAAAAAATCTAAACATGCATCTGATAATTTGGTTTTGAAAGAGATGCACAGTATAATAGCCTACCATTTGGGAAGGGCTTTGTTGCATTTAAGTATTGATTCTCAGGTTGTTCAGGAGCATCATCGACTGAACAAGTACAACAAAGCCACCGACGCATTTTTCTTTTCCTGCCCATTTTTGCTTATATTAGACACATGTTTGTGAAGCATATCAAAAACTGTAAATTAGTTGATGCATCACTATAACATAGAAAGGAATTATCATGATACTGATTACCACAGTTATTATAAACAAATCTTTAATGCAGAAAATTATATCATTCTAGTATTAAGCCTCAATCTACATAAACATGACAAGAAAACCTCTCTACACCTACCAAACTGTGTTATGCAAATTCCCAGAAATTCCATTGTGTGAACAGAACATATGCCTAATGTTAAACATGAGCTATAAAACCCAGTTGTAAACAGCTTTAAATCTAATATTGGGAATAAAATATTTGCAAGAACTCTCAAGTGTTTATTCATCTGGCTTTTTTCCCTCAATGAAATTTTACATATGCATGCATGCCATGCACATATAAATGGATAAGGTCAATATGAAAAGCTTCAAAAAATCTTAATAATATTCTGTCAAATGAATTATTTATTTTGATTATCAAATCATCTAATATTATCTATGTTCCATTGTGTTTCAGGGATGGCAGTTCAGGGGCCATTTTTGGGGACAGCAGGGGGTATAGATAGATAGATAGATAGATATAGGAATTTTGAAGTGTACACATACACACTTATAGGGATAATCAATTTTTTACAAATTTAACTATGCGTGACATCAAAATTAAGATAGCAACAGCAGTATAGCAGCCATAAATATATCATGAGCAGTATAGCAGCCATATATATATCATGAGAGCAGTATAGCAGCCATAAATATATCATGTGAGCAGTATAGCAGCCATAAATATATCATGAGAGCAGTATAGCAGCAATAGATGTGTCATGACAGCAGTATACTTCATTAAGACAGTGATTTCTAGAACACTGTGTGACTGCTGCAGAAATCAGAAAGTCTGAAAGTGTGAACCTCTTCAAGTTCAAGATGCTGAGAATTTAAAAAAAAAACAGAAAGTCAAAACCTCACTGGCAGCAGGCACAAGAGATTACAAATGTTTATGTTCTACATTTTGGATTTTTGGGAAAAATTGGGGACATCTAGGGCACATCCCCTGCCATCCCGCCTTCGTGGAAACACAGTGAGGGATGGGGATCCAATTTTAGGGGTGGGGATGCATCCCTGTGGAACATAGAATATTATCAAAGAAAATAATTAAACACTAGTAATACAGAAAGTTAAATTCATGGTTACTAGCTGATGCAAGGGTACTGATACTGCTATGGGGATGGAGACGAGGATGGGGACGCCTATCAAATTGGGGTAGACAAGTAAATGAATAAGGAGACGGCTATTTTATATGTAAATGTAATCACTAGAAATTGTGGGTTAAGGGGACAGATACGTTGTCCATATTCCTATAATGGAGTTTCCTGGCAACTATCTAAAAGGGATAAAGAGCAACCCAAAATAGTAAAATCAAAACTCTACAAAACTGAAACAGATAAGGAGTAGTATTCTATAGTTTTTTGTTTTTAAAATTTCAATACTATCCGGCCATTTTCTTAAAGTATTGCTTTTGTGCATAAGCTCATTGCTCCAGAAAATATTCAGCACTATTAAGGATTTTGTCAGAGGATAAAGCCCTAATGGCTCCATTTAAAATTTATCTAATAATTTATTCCAGAATCAACCACAAATAATGTAATTTGATGACAAAATACATAAACAGACCAATGATAAAAACAAGTCAAAGAAGACATAAAACAATCGCTTCTCTCCATAGACACTGAATTTTTTACTCCCAAACCATTTAAAAGACTAGAACATTTGACAATACTCTAACCAAAATCTTTTTGCAACAAATTTATTTGCTTCAGACAAAGACCATCGTGTTGTTACCCATGAAAACTTAAGGATCAAGAAAGATTACACCAAAAATTCAATGTGAATTCACTTCAACGTGCCACGCTAATTACAGTATACCAAGGTATTTAAGAGAATTCACTTTACGGGCATAGAAAAATCGGCTGATGGTATGTATATAAACAAGCCAATTCTGCATCAATTGACAGAAGGTGAAAGAAATAAAAATCTAGGTATTACAGAAAAATTCGCATCAACAAAACTCAAAATCTCTGATGGTTTGTGACAAATGACCTATTTCGTGTCAATTAACAGAAGATGAAAGACAATACCTAAATATTCAAAGCCAATTCACTTCAACAATGCAAAAAAATATTAAAATGAAACAATTATCGACAGTAGACAAACGGCTAATTTCGCTCAATTAATAGAAGAGGAAAGAGAAAGAAGACCTTGGTATTGAAGAACGTTTCAGTCTAACAGCGCAAAGAATCCTCTGATGGCAAATAAAAACCCGCTTTCGCGTCAATTAACAGAAGACAAAAGACTTCGTATACCTATGCGATGACGAACAACTCACTTCAACTGCGCAAAAACGCCTCTAAGAGCAGACAAACGACCAATTTCATGTCAATTGATAGAAGATGAAAGACAAAGAATACCTACATCGACAGAATAATGAAATTTCTGATGCCAAGCAAACGGCCGATTTTGCTTCAATTAACAAACGATGAAAGACAAATTTTTCCTTGGATAATTAAGTTCAACAAGGCAAAAAATCCTCCGATGGTAGACAAAACAGCCAGCTTCACGTCAATTAACAGAAAGAAGATCAATGGTCCTGAAGGCGCCTCTATAAGAGTACAATACTAACCTGGAAGAAGGTTCCTGGTTCGAACCGCAGGGCCTTCAGCAGAAAGCGAGAAATATCTTCCGTTTAGAAAATTAATCAGCAGATAGAACAAAATGCGCAGAATACGGGAAAGGAATAAGAATGGACGCTTACCAAGGGATTAAATTGCCGTCAACGCGTGCCCGCGGTAACGGCTGCAAATGACAGAAAACGAGAGAACAAAGAAATTGCCGATACGATCCGGTGCGTAAATTTGATAGCCGTATGACCGATTTTGTAATTTTTGCCGTAGGATACAACCGAAATTTTGAAAAAGATATTAAGAGTGTTTATTTAATTGATTAAGTATAATCCATAACGTGATGGGTACCGTTTAATTAATTAACCTATTAAGGTCGAATTTTTAGTTCCTGCCCAAGGAACTATTGGCACGGCTGTTTGTTAACTAGTTATTAAAAAACAACTATTCAACAAATCAAAATTCATTATTTTTTTAATCTAACAAATATTTATCTATTGTTAAAGTAGAGATGCAAATTATATAAGAAAACATATTTTTAAAATGAATTTTCTTAAATTTAATTGGCAGGAGAGTTTTACCCGATAAGGGCGATTTATCTGGATCCATTATCCTAATGGCGCAGATGGAAAGCCTAATGGCACAGATGGAAAGCACAGAGCATCGCACGCTGAGTGAACATGGTCAGAAAAATCGGAACAGTTATGAAGCCTCATTTTATTTCATCTTGGACAGTTATTATTCAAAGCTGACGGTGAATAGCACATCCCATGTTTCAGCCAAAACAAATATTTTTCTGTGCGAGCCTGAGCTAGAATCGTTAGACCACCATAACAATTTTCAAGTGTTGAAGCAAGCTCTTAATTCTATAGTGTCACAGGGCTTAGGCATACTCCACACCTGAAATAAATTCTTTGTAACGTGAGAGTCCTCATCCTTTACCATTTTTTTCGGTTTGATGCCTCTGCAGAAGGCTGAAAATTTGATGCCTCTGCAGAAGGCTGAAAATTTGATGCCTCACATTGAACTTGAAGCTCTTTGGTATATGACCAAAAATTTACTGTGATGCTTTATATTTTATTCAGATTGACTTGGCTTGTATGCTATAATTTAAAAATAATAATATACCATAATGGCATATGTATTTCACTTAATATTATTATGGACTTCTATAACTTAGTTCGCATGTATTTCACTTTACACTGCTGTAACTTATCTATTTCACATTTTCCTATTTAAAACTTTAACATACTGTTGTCCCCCAAAAATGGCCTCGCGTCATTGCCGTCCTCAAACCATTTACCCACCTTTCCTACCATCCTCGTCCTGCAAATGTGATGGAGCATAGTTTTTGGGTCCTAGTTGGTGGGGTTCTGCTGCAGCTTTTGTCTTGGACGTGTATTGGCTACTATAGTAGCTAATTGTTTGTTTTTTGTTGTCCAGATGCTCTTGTAGCCCTCCTACCTTTTTAGACTTCATTTATTAGTTCTTAACTCCATTTGAGTAAGGAAAAGCTAATTTAGCTGTCATGAACTTTTAGAAAAACATTAGGTAAAAATGATTATTTTCAACTTCATTTTACTGGGCTTGCAGAACTTTCTTTTGAATGGCTAGGTATTGCAGATCTTAAATAGCACTTTTGACTAGACAAGCAGCAAGCTTTGAGAACTTAATAGAAACTATGATACCTTTTCATTTCAATCCTGCAGTCTAATTGGATTGTTCTGGCTTATTTTCCAATTTGTGTCCTAACTTGCATCATAAGTATTGCACTTTCTTTCAACCCTTTGTTCGACTCTTTTGAGACTTACTGTAAAGGGACTGGCTTCTATGCACCTATAAATCAGAAAATCCTTTTCCTCTATATTATTTTAATTTTCTTTTGGGCTTCTTTTACAGTAACATTTAGTTTGATGTTTAGAAGTTATACTTTATGCAAATTAATTCTTTTTATGCCTATTTTGTAAATGTGCAATTTTTGTTCTTTCCTTAACTGTAACCATTCATTATTGAATTGTTCTTTTTGTCCTCTACAAGATCATAACAAATTGAAACCACTATTTTCATTAACTAGGGCGTGGTTGGAAGGCCTCTGAGCTACGTCTCAAGTCATGGAATGACCTGCAAAAACTCTGGTACTACATTTTGAACGGAGCCCATATGTTAAACGGTATGGTTAAAACTTATATTTTATGATTACTTTAAGGCTGATAACGTCTATTCGGGGGTAACCGTGAGAAAAAGTTATCAATGCACTTTGATGTAGTATAGATCTCTGAAAATTGTTAAACTCTCCATTATAAGCTTAGTCTCTTGTAGCCTGCCAGTAGATCTGTTTATTTCTCTTTAGCATGTACGCTCGAATTAAACATTTAATCTTGATAAGATCTGTGGTTTTAATTAGGAAATAAGTAAATAAATTTGTACTTACGTATATATATTCTTGCTATCTTAGTATTTTTTTTAATATGGTTACTTTATAAATCAATAAGAAATACTAAATAAAATGAACCTCACAAAGATTTGAATACATGAGGTTGAATAAGGGTTTTGGAAAGGATTTAATTCTGCTTAGGTTTCAATTAGGATAACAATTTGGACTAGGATTTGGTTAAGGTTCAATTATAGTTACAATTCAATGGAGGTTTAGCTTTAAGGTTATGGTCCAAATAGGGTTACAATTTAATTAAGGTTATGATTCAAAGTAAGCAAGTAAGAAATTCTTGGGATTTCTATTATGATATTGCTTGTTGTTTATTCTGCATTCGAACCTAATGCCAATAACCTGAAAAGCAAGCAAACAGGAAATTCTTGGAATTTCTATTATATGATTGCTTTCTCTTTACTCGAAATGTATCATTACCAGAATTACAAGTTGGAAAAGTATGTTGTGGAATTACAAGTGTCCCCAATAGTTGCTTTCCTTTTTTCTGAAATTGCAAAGTTGCTAAGTGAGTTTGAGAGGACAACCTACACAGTATCACATTTTCAACAATATCCGTTATATATAATTTTCTTTTGCGTGCCCTGTTATTATGAATAACCAACCATGTATACTTTAACCACAAGCAGCATAAGGACAACAAACTTCCTCAAGCAACACAGAATTCAAAATAGCCAACACCACCAGTGCAATTTGTTATTGTCATTAAATAAGAAGAAAATCTTGAAACAACACAATGTATTGTTTTTGCTTACAAAGATGCTTTTTAAGAATCTAAGGATTTCACTAATAGAATTATATCCAAAATCCTCAATGCATCCTACCATAATCAAAACTTATAACAATGTACCAAGAGTATTTAGAGACAAAAGATCGAACAATTCAACAACAAGAATGAGAAAAGGTTAACTATTTATTAAGAAGTGACAAACTATTTATTTATTGATTTAATGTTATAAAAATTTGTGATTTCTTTATTTAATCATTGATAATGTGTTTAATTTTCCTATTTTGCAGAACCTGAGCATTGAAAAGCAAAGCAACAAGAGTATCTACAAATAGAGTTCAACAGTATACAAAATTTGACAAGTAACATATTACACCTATTTTGTTTTTATTAATTCTAGTGTGTTTTTTTTTTTGGTGCATAAAATGTCAAAAAACTATGAATCAAAAAAATCATTGTATACTATCATAGATGTAGAAAGTTATGAACCAAAGAATATGAAAGAAGAACGAACAATAGATGAAGTATTGAAAGACAATAATCTTTTTAGAATAAGTCCATTTGTATACAACATAGGGGATTGTCTTTTTGACTCTTTGCAATATTTGTTACATATGAACTTCACTTCCATAGAATTGTGAAATGGTATGGTTGATTACTTTCTTGATTGCCTAGCAAAAAAGGACGATGACGCTTTGTTTTCATATACAAATGAGCTAAATCCTGAAACATTGAATGAATTGCATCAAGTTGCTGATGCTAATACATACTTACAACGTATGCGCCTATCTGCAGTTAAGAAACCAAATTGTAAAGAATATGGCCTTTGGGGCGACCAATTTTGTATTAAATGGCTAGCAAAGTGGTTAGGTATCCAAATATGTATTTGGTCGTCAACAAGAAAAGTAAAGTACTTGAATTTCAATGAAGATTCAGGAAGTACTACATATTCTATTTTGTTCCATGATGAAAATCATTTGAATGGACATTTTGAACCACTTGTTTCCAAAAAAAGAAAGCCATTGGAACAATGTATTAACCAATGTAAACACTCAAAAACAATTACTAACATGAGAAAACAAATTGTGGAGGATAAGTCAATAGATTTAATGTCCAAGTTTAGTAAATATGCATCACCAACAACAAATTTTGCATTGGATAATATCATAGATGTAGAGAACTATCAATCAAAAAACAAAGAACGAGATATCTCAATTGACGAAGTATTAGAAGACAATAACCTATTTAGAATAAGGCCCTTTGTATACAATGTAGGAGATTGTCTTTTCGACTCATTACAACTACTGTTACATATGCGATACACATCTCTTGAACTAAGAAATGGAATAGTTGATCATTTTCTAAATTGTCTAGCAATTGATGATCGTCACGCTTTGTTTTCACTTCAAAATGAGCTAGACTCACACACACTATCCAAAATGCATGGCGTTCATGATGTTAGTACATATCTGCGACGCATGCGACTATCTGCAGTTCCAAAGCCAAATTGTAATGAGTATGGTCTTTGGGGAGACTTGTTTTGTATTAAGTGGCTATCCAAGTGGTTAGATATTGAGATATGTATTTGGTCTTTAATAGGAAAAACAAAGTACTTGCATTTCAATGAAAATTCACAAAGTACAACATATTCTCTTCTCTTCCATGACCAGGATCATAAAAATGGACATTTTGAACCACTTGTGAGGAAAAAATTTAACACACCTGAACAACAGGCTCACCAATCTAAACAATTTGCAAGAAATATATACTCCCTAAAAAGAATTCCACAGAAAAAAAAAATAGATACAATGTCTAGATTATGCAAAAACACATTATCAATATCACATTGTGGTGATAGTCTTTTCAATACTATTGCAAGTTTGACTGAAAATGAATACGATAGCCCATGTCTTAGACGCTACATGGCTCAATCCTTTTGCAATGCAATGCTAAATGGAGACAACATAGCAAATGAATGCCTTCAAACATCCTTAAAATCTGAGTTGAAAAATACTTGTGGTGTGACAAATTGGGAAACATTTATTGCAAAAGTTGGAGATCCATTTGAACAAAGTGAAATTGAAGGTTCTGAATTTTGTTTTGAATGGCTATCCTACATTTTGCAAATTAAAATTCAAGTTTCCTCAGAAAATAGTGCGATGCCAACCAAAGTGTATTGCAAATGTCTACAACCGACAAAAGTATACAATGTCATATGTTACAAATTCAATGACATGCATACACATTATAAGCCAGGTGAAGTCGAGATAATAATGGTAAACAACATTCATACTGCACAACCAAAAAAAAAAACAATAATGAAAAGCAAAGAAAGGCTTAATATGCACAAATTGAAACAATCCATTCGAAACAGTAAACAAGTAAAAACTTGCAACTCTACACATCTCACAAATGGCTTCACCACTATTCTCCATAAGTCACTTCATAAACTAAAACAAGAAATACGCAAAAAACCTAAACAAAACATTAGTATGCACAAATTGAAAGAATCCATCGAAAAAGTGAACAAGTAAAAACTTGCAACTCTACACATTTTAGAAACGGGTTTAGTACAACTTTCCATAATTCACTTCGTAAACTAAAACAAGAGATACGCAAAAAGCCTAAAATCCAAAAAATAGAAAAAAGAGGGGAAAAAAAAACACCCGTTCAATCTTACATGGAGAAAATCAAAGACACACCGAAACATGTGTGTGCAATTTGTGGGCAGTTGTGTTTCAAAAAGAATATTATAAATCTAAGCCAAGAAACAATGGAAACATATGATCTAGTTTTATTAAGGACACAAGGATTTTTTGGAAACAAAATATGCAAGTTTTGTAACCACCAATTCAGGCAAAACAAAAAACCAATATACGCAACACCAGAACATATTAAAACAAATAAGCCACTACAATACACTGCTACACTTTCAGAACTCGAAGAAAGGCTAGTGTCCCTTCGACTTGCCTTTGCACAAATTTGGCAATTAGGATACAAAAGACCTCAAATTGGACTAAGTGGAACAATTATCAATGTCCCAACAGACATGAACATTATACAAACAGTGTTGCCACGTTCCATCAATGAAACATGGACAATTGCTATTGCATTGAAGAGACGTTTGCAATATCGAAATGCATACCAAAAAGGAAGAGTTCGACCAAATGTTATTATGAATTCTTTAAACGAATTATGTAAAACAATGTTGTACAAAATGCAAAATGTTAAATTGAACAAAATTTGGCATGACCAATTGTACCATTTAGAAGAGCAGACTACATGCATTGACTCTTCATCAAGTGATAGTGACAAAGACAATGACACAAATATTCCAATGGAAATCGAAACGGATACCTTGATCCATGGCTTTACTGAGTCAAGAACTATACATTCAATACAAGACAAAGTCATCGAAATTGCACCTGCTGAAGGAAAACAACCTCTTGGAATATTCCAAGACAAATATGCAGAAGAAATGAATTTTCCAACATTGTTTTTCGGAGAACCACGTGATGAACGAATTGAAAAGAAAATTTCATACCAAAAAATTGCACAATGGGAATTACAAAATTCAAATCGAATATTTGCTTATCATACCACCAACTTATTTTTCAAAACCATTAAAATTTTAATTGCCCAAGTATTTTCTACACTATGGATAAGAATTCGCAAAGGAAAATTAAAAGGTAGAACCCTACTAGCAAAAGATGTCAAGCACAAACCAAACCTTGAAAAGATTTTGCAATCAGACATTGGGTACGTAGATTTCAAAAAAATAAGAAATTCACCAGACTATTTGCAACACCTCAAAAGAAATCTTTTTGCAATGATACGACAGTTGGGTCCACCTACTTTTTTCGTAACTTTCACTAGTGTAGAACAAAATTGGGAGCCATTAAAGGAAACATTGAAAGAATTATACATCTCACACAAAAAAAAATCAACAGAAAACCAGGAAGAATTGCTTAATGAAGTTGACATTACCTATTTGATTAAAAAGGATCCAACTACTTGTACTCGCTATTATAAACATAGGATTAATGCAATGAAACAATTAATATGCTTAGATGAGACATTTTTTGGAAAGGTATTGGACTACTTTTCAGTTACAGAATTCCAAAATCGAGGAAATGAACATGACCATTTCATGCTATGGGTTAAAGATGCACCTATATATGGAAAAGATACTAATACTAGTATTGAACATTTTGTAGACAAATACATAACTTGCAATACTGAAACTTTAAATGAACAAATGGCTAAAATACATATGCATCACCATACTAAACAGTGTGGCAAGACCAAAAAAAAAAAATGTCGCTTTGGTTTTCCACAACCACCAATGAAAACAACAAGAATTCTAGAACCATGCATCGACGAAAAAAGAAACATGTGTTTGGCTGAAAAACTTAGATCCACTTTAGAATGTTCAAGTTATGATAGTTGTACATCTTATGAGGATTTCCTACTAAACATAAGCATGGATGAAGAAGAATACATATTAGCCATACAATCTACGTTGCTTAGACCAACAATTAAAAAAAATAAAGAGACCACAAATTATTCGATATATAAGATACAATAAACATGTTGACATCGAAAACTATTATAGGGAACAACTTTTACTGTATGTCCCATTTTCCATAGATGAAAACATGTTGAAAACAGGCTTCACAACATGGGAAGAGGCTTTCATTACTAAAGAAAAAATAGTAAAACTTAATCAAGCAAAGTACACGTACCATATAAATGAGCTATGGGGTGATTTGGACAACGCTATTAATGATGTCAATATTGAAAACGAGAACTATACAGAAACAAACAATGTTCACAACTTGAACAATGATTACAATGAACAATACAATTTGCAATCGGATTTAGACACATTGAAACTTAAATTCTACAACAAACAAATGAAAAGGCCATTTGAAATTGCTAAGCATCCAAACTTAGTTGACAACACAGAATACTACAATCTTCGAAGAATGCTAAACAAAGAGCAACAAGCCATAGTAAAGGACATACTAGTAAAAAAACAAAATAAATTACTTGAACCATTGTATTTGTTTCTAACAGGAGGTGCTGGAACAGGAAAGACATTCACTGCCAAAGCTATATACCAAGGCCTACTACGTATATACAATAACTCTATTGATAGTGACCCAGATAAGATAAAAGGCTTGTTACTTGCATACACAGGTAAAGCGGCTTACAATATTGGAGGCACAACTTTGCACTCTGCACTTTTCATACCATTTAACAAATCCACTACTATTCCATTGAGCTCAGACAAATTAGATATATTGACAAAAGAATATCAACAACTGCGTATTATCCTTATTGATGAAATCTCATTAGTTGGAGCGAGACTCTTGCGTTGCATAGATAAAAGATTGCGTGACATCATGCAAACACCTACTAAATATTTTGGTGGTTTAGACATTATTTTTTGTGGTGATTTCTACCAAGCAGAACCTATACATGATTGTCCAGTGTTCCAAACTATAAATTTAGACACCCAGCTAGTTCCATACAATTTTTGGGAAAACATCAAATGCTATACCTTAGAAACAACTATGAGACAAAATGATGAAGTCTTCATCAAAATTCTAAATAGAATACGAACAAACTCTCAAACAGATAGTGACATTGCATACCTAAATAACAAATGCTTACGTCCTACACCTACCGATCCAACATTTCCATTCCTTTTTTACAAGAGAAAAGATGTCAATGCACACAATCAGAAAATATTATTTTCTCTTCCTGGAGAACTAATAACAATCAATGCAATTGACGAACATGATAATTCTGTTAATCTAGAACAATTGTTCAAAAATAATACAAATCTACCAGACCATATTATGTTAAAAAAAGACATACTAGTTGAAATTTATGGTGGAAACTATGATACACACGATGGTCTCGTAAATGGATCAGATGGAATATTCAAAACATATACCCATCATGCTGACATTGACATTATATGGATTGAGTTCAATGATCGTCGTATAGGAAAAGCTCAAGCCACAAAACTATCACATTTAAACCAAACATATATTAACAATGGATGGGTACCAATACTCCGAGTTGCTAGATCAATCTTAAAACCAAATGCTCAACATAAAAATATTGTTAGAAAACAATTCCCGGTACAATTAGCATGTGCTCGAACAATACATAGATCACAAGGACTTACAATGCAAGGCCTTGCATTTGAACCATTAGGCGTACACCAACATGGGTTAACTTACACAGCCCTTTCCCGCACATCAACAATTGAAACATTGTTTTTGTTAAGCCCTCTAACAGCAAAAAATTTTAAAGTACGAAGAGAAATCATAGATGAAATGACACGGTTAGAATCAGTAGCTAAGTGGACTCTACAAAATGACACACATTACAAATCTCAAACATCATGTATTACCATATCTACATTAAACACTCGTCATTTCCACCCACACAAACAAGACATTGAACATGACAAAGATTTGATGTCATCAGACATTATTTGTCTGCAAGAGACATATTTGGAAACAAATTTAAATAATGATGCGTTATCAGAATATAATTGCTTTATAGCATACCATATACATGGGATAATGACCTGCACAAAAAAGCATATACAAGTAGCAAATGCAATTCCACTTACAGAAGACAATGTTGAAGCAATATTGAGTACACTAATATTTACTAAACAAAGCCTTTATATTTGTAATATCTATGCCAGACCAACAACATCACTTACAAATATCATAAAAGTTGTTAACAAAGCAATGGCAATTGTTCCCACTGGAAGCCTTATTTATATTGTAGGTGACTTTAACATTGACATTTCCAACACCTCAAAAAAACTAGACATGCTAAAAGAAAATATGGAAATACACAAGTTGTTCTTATTACAGGAAAGTACAAAACTTTTGTCACGGACCATTATTGATCATGTGTGGACAAATAATTCTGAAAATACAACAAACATTCAAAGATACGAGTCGTACTGGACAGATCATGACACTCTTCTATTCCATGTTGCCAACATTGTCTAGCCATGCTCTCCATTCTGGAAAAGGTAATCACATACAACAATTCTATATGAAAAAATATTTTATTTTCTACATACATTAACTCTTATTCAAAAAAAAAATACTTAAATTCATTACTTTTACTATTCTACAAATCATTATTCATATAATTTTTTTTTTTACCAAATATTGTTTTGCAGGTGACTTGCAATAATGAACATTGAAAAAGACAAAGTGTCTACTACACTACCTGCAACATCACAACATGAAACAAATAAAGAGTAAGTTACATGGAGAGCATACCTAATTTTTTTTCTTTAACAAAATATCCTCTTGAAAAATCATACTTCAATAACCTGTTTGTTTTGTCAAAGCCAATTGGACATCATCAAATTTAACAACACTCCAGCAACAGCTGTGCATACAACCAATATTACATCGGATGAAAGGTATTTATACTATTGAAAAAAAAATTACAAAACAATTTCCAATTATATAAGGAATATATGCAAATGTGATAGGAAAAACTCTACTTTAACAATAGATTACTATACAAGTAAAATAAATTGTATTCTGCAGCTTTTTCAAAAGCATGGAGATCACTGAAGAGGACCTTGACGTAGATGATCTAGATGATTCTTTCTCCACACCTAAAAAAGAACGCATAAGAAAACGGTAAGACATGTCATCTCTTCCAAACTAGTTAAACATTAAATAGTATTGTCCACAAATTACATGACTAACAATTGCATTTCTTGCTACAGGCGCTTGGAAGACATTGAACTAAATAGCACTTCTCCCACGAGACTGACCATTGTAAGCAACAAAGAAAGGTACTCATTTTTTATAGTCTTCTTCTCCACCTATTTTTATGAATAAGCTATGAATATAGAAGTACATTTTCCATAGATTTCTATAAACACAAACATACTTAGACAAAAAGCTTTAATTTATGTTCAAACAATTAAGAATAGCATACATTATCAGTAACTACATAAGAATACATAAGAAAATAGTGACAATTGTCAACTCCTCCAAAATAATGAAATGTTAAATAGTAACATGTACTAATTTCATGACTAACAATTTCATTCCCTATTACAGCTGGTTGAAAAGTATTGAATTAAATAGCACATCACCAACAAAAATGACTACTAAAAGCAAGAACCAAAGGTATTAATTCTCAATACTCTTCTTTCAATCCATAATTAGTAAAAATCTACATATATAGTTGTACATTTTCCAAACATTTCTACAAACACTAACATACATAGTGAAAAATCTTTATTTTACATCCACAATATTAAGAATAATATACATTTTCTATCCTTCAATGTTCACAACTATAATGCATATTTAGAATACACAATTAACTACACTATATTTTTGACAGTCTAATTTCAACAAAGCAAAAACCCAGTACAATATTGGAAATTTCCACAGAGCAAACTGGTTCGGTATTTGAAGGCGATGTCCTTGTTGTCTATGGTCCTGCTTCTACAAGAAACAACAACACCCAAAAAAAGGTAGAAATAGTACATGTGGATCTAGTCGATGCCTATGGTCAAATGACTATTACTGTAAACATTAGCAATAATTTGATAAATACATTTTTGCCCCGTATGTTTGTTGGGTCTAGTATTCGTATCACCAATTTTTTAATCAAAAATAAAACTCAATATGAAAGAGGTGATGCAGATTGTTGTCTTGCCCTAACCAGTAGAAGCATAGTAGAAAGTGTACCTACTGTTTGCAAAAATCGTAGATTAACTCCAGATGTCACTATCTCCCAATTAATACAAGCAGACTCCAGCTATTCTGTTGGCTCATTTGGAGCAATAGCGACATCTTATCATTTGAACAAAATCCAGTTTGAAGTACATGTGAAAGATGGAGACCTCCAAGAAGACATGGCAACTGTAAATACCTAACCATCTTCCTTTTATTTTGATATGCAACTGAACTTATTTACTTAAATTCATTAACAATTTTCTTTTGTAGGTTGTTATCCCAACTGCCAACACAGATTTGTGTGCATTTTTACATCAAATGTTTTCAAAAACAGACATGCCACTGCTCCTTTTCAAAAATGTAGTTAGAACTGGCTCACAGGGTTCAAATCTAATGCACGCAACACAATCAACATTTTTTGAGGAGCTCAATGATGCATGTACAAGAACACAGTTGCAAACTCTTGCAAAATCTAACATTCAGGCAAGATCCCTAAAAATAAGAATTTTATTTTTACATTTATAAACTCATTTATGAAATATTTTCAGTTCCCTACACAATACATAACATGCTATTTTCATTGACAGGTACTTGGCACATTGAAACCAAAGAATGTCTACTTACCCCCGTTTGAAGCTTGTTGTAGCACATGTCATCACTCGATGCTACTGGACAAGTGTCTTGAAAAAGGATCTGCCAATTGCACATTCTGCAAAAAAAGCACTCAACTTTCCTTCCGTCACAATCTTGCTTGCACATTGTATAGGAAAGAAGGAAACATTGATTGTTGGTTAAGTGGACAGCTGCTAAAACAAATTTTTCCCAAGCTTCAAGAGACAACATATGAGCAATATAAAGAAGACATCTCACCTACAGTGTTCTTATTACGCAAATTCCAACTGCAAGGAACTTTTACAATTTCTGTTAACAATTTCATTTTGAGAATTCTCCAACAATGACTGTCTTACTGTTTCCATAAATTGCAATTACACAAACAATTCGTCATACTCAACTACAAATTTTGTTGTCTTATGTAAATAAGGAATTTTGTTGTGTTTCAATTTTACAACATTCAATTTTAAAGACACTAGATCAATAAGCCTTCAATTTTGTTGCTTTTGGTACAAAACTTTACTGTGCAACCTTTACATTTAATCAATTTTGATTTTACAAACACTTATGTCAGTGAATACTATTTTGATTGCCTTCAATGGAAAACTTAAATAGGTCTTTGCTGCTTTCATTGGTTTCACATAAAAAAAAATCTTCCATACTTAAATCCTGGTACTGTTGTCTTAGCTTGTAGCTAGCTGTTCCATTGTTGTTAAGCTCTGTTATGATATTCTATAGGCAGTTCTTGTTTATCAATGGCCTATGGTTAGCTGTTTTCCTGGTTTTATCTTTAATGCCTTTTACAAATTTTATGTATTTTGTTCAAAAAAGCAATGTAATCTTCTACATGGGGATTCTAATCAGCTGGTTTTATTTGAATGCTTATGCAATCACAACAAATCAGAATTAACATGATGATCTACTTGCAATAAAGGCTTTTGGAGTTCTATTTATCATATCATTTGTCCTGTCTAACTTGAATGTGATAAAAGCTTCTTTCAGAGAAATGCAATAGAAATTTCTTCATTTGATTTGAAGCTGATGATTCTGGCATTGAATAATTAATGATCCTCACCAAGGGAAAGAGCACCTACCATCAATAAGACAACTTATTGTTTTATACATTTTAATTATCTATAATTTGTATAGTTTAATAAAATCTGTACTGATTTGAGTTTATAATAAAATCTTTTGATCAATTTTGTCTTTCATTATCTTAACTTTATTTCTTAAATTAATTAGTTTCCTTGATTTTCCAAATTTCTGATTTCCCAAGACAAGTTCTTAGTCCTTTGCATCTAAATATTCAAATAAACAAACAATCTTTTTTGTTTTACAGTTTACCTGCCTCTTCCTATATGCTTTGTCTCCTAACAGTAAACTATTTTTTCTATTTATTTATTGCTGATAAGGATTTCATTCTGAATTTTGTAAAGAAGCAATGATTTTCAAGAATAGACAAGTGTTTGGAAGTTCAATTTTTGTAGTGCAGGTTTTCAACAATATGCACAGTCCTTCCCAGTTCAATGCATGGCATGCCTTTGGAAGCAATATTGGTCATATTGGCGTAATCCACACTATGTTGTTGTGCATTTTTTCTTCAGCACAATAGTTTCCCTTCTCTTTGGAAGCATCTTTTGGAACCTTGGGACAAAGAGGTTAGACACTTTTTTCACTGGCATTTTGTGTGTGAAATGACTTACAACAATAGGAAAAAGACATATTGTGTGTTTAATGATACACAACAAGAAGAAAAAGGCATTTCAAGTGTTGAAGCAAGCTCTTAATTCTATAGTGTCACAGGGCTTAGGCATGCTCCACACCTGAAATAAATTCTTTGTAACGTGAGAGTCCTCATCCTTTACCATTTTTTTCGGTTTGATGCCTCTGCAGAAGGCTGAAAATTTGATGCCTCACATTGAACTTGTAGCTCTTTGGTATATGACCAAAAATTTACTGTGATGCTTTATATTTTATTCAGATTGACTTGGCTTGTATGCTATAACTTAAAAATAATAATATACCATAACGGCATATGTATTTCACTTAATATTATTATGGACTTCTATAACTTAGTTCGCATGTATTTCACTTTACACTGCTGTAACTTATCTATTTCACATTTTCCTATTTAAAACTTTAACATACTGCTGTCCCCCAAAAATGGCCTCGCGTCATTGTCGTCCTCAAACCATTTACCCACCTTTCCTACCATCCTCGTCCTGCAAATGTGATGGAGCATAGTTTTTGGGTCCTGGTTGGTGGGGTTTTGCTGCAGCTTTTGTCTTGGACGTGTATTGGCTACTATAGTAGCTAATTGTTTGTTTTTTGTTGTCCAGATGCTCTTGTAGCCCTCCTACCTTTTTAGACTTCATTTATTAGTTCTTAACTCCATTTGAGTAAGGAAAAGCTAATTTAGCTGTCATGAACTTTTAGAAAAACATTAGGTAAAAATGATTATTTTCAACTTCATTTTACTGGGCTTGCAAAACTTTCTTTTGAATGGCTAGGTATTGCAGATCTTAAATAGCACTTTTGACTAGACAAGCAGCAAGCTTTGAGAACTTGGTTAGGATTGCAAGAGCTTAATAAAAAAAATTGCTTAACTTGGGTTAATCTTCTTACTCAGATTATTTTTGTCCTTTTGTAGTTGAGAAATTTCTCTACTGATTTCAACCAGAGCCTTACATCCAACTACACTTACTGGCTTAATAGAAACTATGATACCTTTTCATTTCAATCCTGCAGTCTAATTGGATTGTTCTGGTTTATTTTCCAATTTGTGTCCTAACTTGCATCATAAGTATTGCACTTTCTTTCAACCCTTTGTTCGACTCTTTTGAGACTTACTGTAAAGGGACTGGCTTCTATGCACCTATAAATCAGAAAATCCTTTTCCTCTATATTATTTTAATTTTCTTTTGGGCTTCTTTTACAGTAACATTTAGTTTGATGTTTAGAAGTTATACTTTATGCAAATTAATTCTTTTTATACCTATTTTGTAAATGTGCAATTTTTGTTCTTTCCTTAACTGTAACCATTCATTATTGAATTGTTCTTTTTGTCCTCTACAAGATCATAACAAATTGAAACCACTATTTTCATTAACTAGGGCGTGGTTGGAAGGCCTCTGAGCTACGTCTCAAGTCATATCTGTGCTAGCAAAACATACCTGCTTAACAGGCTCTGAAACTTGGGAAAAATTTGCATCTTGTCCTTTGTCTCTCAGACAATTGCTCACAAGAATCTGAAGCTCCCATAGGTTACTGTCATTAAATGAATCAATATCCACCTCAACTTCATCTTCACACTGCGTAAGTCCTGTATGCTTCTTTAAGAAGGTATACACTTGTTCTGGCATGTTAGCTGATAACTCTTCAAGATCCTTGCTAAGCTTTGCTTTCTCAGCAAATGACATTGGGGGCTTGCATAGTTCAGCCTTGGGTTTCTGCTCAAATGGAACATTTGAAGCAGAGACACAATTTGCATTAGAGGATACCTTTGATTTATTTTCTATTTCTGATATCTTGTTTTTACACTGTTGCTTTTTGGTTGGAATAAGCTGCACGCCCTGGGTTATTTTTCTATAAACTTCTTCGCCAGCCAACCTGTTCTCAACAACTTTCCATTTTGTCTCAAATAGTTTCTTCAAAGTAACCGCCATGAGATGAACATCATTAGTAGAAGGATTATATTTCATTGCATTAGCAAAAGTCAGCCTCACATCAGCTGCAAAGTCGATTGGACTCGCATAGTGCCTCATTTCTAGCCTAGTCTTTATTGTGCCCAAATCCATGGGTTTAGTAATAATCTTAAAGTAGTCCTGGATTTTCAACTTAACTGGATCAACAGGCACATTAAAAACCCAGCCAAACTTATGTGACATGAGCTCGTTCAGAATATCAGCACACTGCTTCATCTGCTCAGTGTAGGCTTTAATTTGAACTAGATCCACTCTCTGTCTTTTTCTATTTCTCGATTCAAATCCTTCCAAAAGGCCTCGCTTAACACTGCCATTAGAATTTCGTTTCTCCACTGAAGGAATCTTACTATTAGAAGATACATATTTAGAATTGAGATAATGTTGACTCACCGTGGGAGTTCTCTTTTCTTTTGCAAAAGTTTGAATAACACCCTGACTTCCTAAACAATTATCTACTTGAAATGATCTTGAGGCTTGAACTGCACAGGGTCCAGTGCCTCCTTTAACAGGGTTACTTTCTGAGCATCTTCCTTCCAACCTTGAATTGTAGCCATCACTTACAGTTGGAACACTGCCTGAAGAAGTAACCTGAATTTCTTTGCTTTCAATCTTTTGTCTGGTGGATCTTGCTTGGTCAAGTTCCAATTTGAACCGATTTCGCAGCTCTATTTTTTCACTCGTAGACATCTGAGAGATTGGAAAGACATGTACAGGTATACCAAGTGCATCTGTTTTATTACCAGCACAACTTAAATTTACAGACTTCCTCTTATGAGTACTTGAATCCTCTGAAGCCATCTCAGATTCAAACCTGCCAGACACTCTAAAACTTTCCAATTTCCCATTAGGTATCTGACTTCTTCCATCTGACTTGCTCATATTTCCCATTGGGTGAGAGTAATTAAGATTTCTATGCTTGCTGTATCCAGAGCCCCTTACCAGTACCTTGTGAGATTTCTTCATAATGAGATCCTGCTCAAGCAATTTGTGGTTAATAACGGTTGACAAGGGCAAGAGAAGAGACAGTATACAGAAAACATTCATAAAAGCATATCAATATCCAGTACCTTCCAAAAGTTCGATCAACAATTAGTTAAATAACTTCTCTTCTGCTGGCAAAATGTGTCAACCTGGAACAAATGAGCCACAATAAGAGAATTGATTTAAATATAGATTCCAGCATACCCATTACAACTTGTTGATAACATGTAGCTAGTTTCAACAGATGCTAAGTTGCAAATAGGCTCAAGCACATAAAAAAATGATGACCATGACATTGAGCTGACAACCTATGGTTGACATCTAAAGACACATATTTATCATTGCTAAAGTGTCAATTTAAATTGTGCATTGACACTCATAGCACATATCATTAAGTACATTTTATATCAAACAACAGTCCTCCCAATAGCAATAGCAATCCTCCTTAAAGCTATGATACGCTCATAAAGATGATTAACATGCTGATTTCAATTGAGTATTGAAGGGGGTGCTCTGATGTGTTAGAAATAGATCAAACAGCAACTCTCCCAATAGCAATAGTAATTCTCCTTAAAGCTACGAAAGCTGACAGTAATGCTTGCAATAGTAACTGCATTTGTGTATGGAAGGTAGTGCTCTCATATGTTAGAGATGAATTCTAATAATGAAACAATATCATTATACTAGCAGATTAGAATATCAATGTTAACTTCGCTTCAACTTTGATTCTACAAATAAGTTTTTGTAATGTAAATTCTATCCCATTCATATCGTGCAAGTAGAATGGTAAGGAAGATATAATTGGAATTGACAAGCAAACATCATATTTGGAGAAAGCAAGTGCAAATATAGGTAGCTTTAAATGCATGACTCTCCTTCTGCATGTAAGAAATATGATCTTTTGAAGTCTGTCAGCCTCCTAGACACGTTACACAGTATGAAGGGAGGCGAGGTGATCAATGTTTACCATATTCATGAGTACCCTCTACCACATACAATGATTAGTGCCCACCTCTATGACCCAAAATGGCATGCCAAAAACCTCACTACAAGCTCTATATCACATCTCTTAATTCATGGCCAAAAGTACAATGGATTCAATTTTACTATTAGCTTTGTAACAAGGAACAGAGCGAAAGCAAATTGAATATCCGCGCAAATAGAAAAAATTCCTAAGGGGAATCCGTATTCAATTCTCGAAGACCGTCCATAATAAGTTAGAATAGAATATAATTATACATATGTATAGTAGATCCAGTGCCCTGCTACTTTGCAAGGATTTTATTAGTGCTGCTATTCATATCAGCTGCAAGAGGCCTTAGTTTTGGGTTTTATTATCATATGAAGACATTTTGAAGAAGTAAAGTTTTGTGGTATTGCATTTCTTAATAGTATGTCTTCGTGTTGGATGTGTAGTTTCTAGATCTTTTGAAAGTAAACTTATAGTTATTTTTCTTTTGTGAAAAAGATGTCTAGGATCTGTTATCAGATATCCAAGCATTACCAGTCAATTGCTTTCAACAGTAAAGCAGTCATCAACTCTAGAGGATTCCTGTGCCCTGTTAAAAGATTAAATGAAGAAAAGTACTTGCTGGCTCAATAAAAAAAAAGGATTTAATGCACGGTTTTAGGAATTTTGAATGATTTAGTGAATCAGGAGGCTTTGTGATGACCTTTGAGCAATATTTAAAACATTTTGGAGGTTTGGTGTTAATTGCCACGAACCAAAGTTCTGTGTGCATAATGGATTATGTAGCATCAACATCACTCTTTACATACAATTTCATCTGAGGCTATTGACATTCCTGTAACTTTTCACCTTTGTTGTGGTCAACAAATGAGGTGTATGCCTTTTCAACTCTACTTACTTTTCAATTGTTATTTGGGAGTTTGCATAAAAAATAATTTGTCTCTGCTGATACCCGACCTTTGTACATGGTTGTGATTCATACATAGGTCTCAAGATCCAGTTGAGATCTACTATCATTACATATCAATTATATTCAACGCTCTCATAAAATATCTGTCACATTATGTAATATTTTAATTCCCTTGTAAAGGACATATTAGGAGTCCTTGAATGCTTCGGCTTTATTGGTGCTCCAGAACATCTATCATTGCCTAAAAGTAAATAATTGAAAAATTGACAGTCCATTCTTTTAAGATTCATGACTGACTAAAATCCATATTTTCAACTCTCTCTGAACTGTGGTATTTACCATTATGATGAAGTCTGTTTGTAGTAGACTTCACATTTTTGTCTTTTACTTCCATATGTATCTACTCAATTACTAAAATTGCAGAGCAATGAAATAGGCTTCTAATCAACAGAAGAATTTGAATTTTTATTAGAAAGCATAATTTTTGTGCAACAAAAATTGATTGAGGGACTTTGATGAAATTCAGTCCAAATCAAACCAACTCAAAGGAAAAGACATGATTATCATCTGCCAAATTCACAAGAGTTGTGCGAGCACCTTGTATTGTGTTTTTTGACTTGCTTGGTTCTTAGCCAACAATTATTGAATAGTTTTTGGAATCAAAATTAAAATATGTTGACATTTAGAAGCGCATACCAACCATGGTTAGCTAATGGATCCTTGGTGTTAATTCTTTCAAATGCTTGGTGGTGGTTTTGCATAGCAATACTATCTATTTGTATTTGATAATACCTATTGTTTTCTCTTGTAGGTGAGGAAATCAATGTGTCGTATCAAGCATGTTCTTACTGAGAGAGCACTGGTGGAACCTGATCGTAGAAGACAGGCTGAAATGAAACGCATGATTAATGATTTGTGAAAGTTTATCTTAAGAAGTCAAGCTTTAAAACATGGAATGCTTAGATATCCTGCACACTTTGTATTCTGCAGAATACATGTTCAAATAGTTGTCTGATCAGTACCATTTTCAGAATATGATTCTATCCAATGGAAACAACCATCCTTGATATTTATTAAGGATAAATGTCTGGAAGCAATTTAATATAGTAACCAACCTAATAGACTAACTCCAAAGCAACCTTAGTTACTTGTAAATAAATAATACTTTGCTAAACGGTAATAAAATCGAACATATTTTCAAACTTTTGCATCCTTCTTTTAGTTCTAACTTTCTAAAACATAACTATTTTAAAACTTTTTGGCAGGAACTTCGCTGCCCTGCATTTTTTTTTAAGTGTTTCAATCACATCGGGTTGCCTTCCATGAAGTCAGGTATTAATCTTATGTTATTTTCATTATGGGTTTCTCGGTATTTAAGATTGTTTCTTGAATGGTTGAAGTCTCTTGCTCCTAGTTAGACTATGGATGTTGTGTACATTCGGGCTCCTCAAGCAATTGTCTCCAAGAAGTTGAATACTTGATGTTGCTTGAATCATGAATGTTGTGTTCAAATCAGGTTATGAATGATTTACTGTGTTTTGATTTTTTTCATCTTTCTTTAGCATTTTGGTTTTGCTCTAAACCTCTAGTTTCTAAGGAAATGTATTAGCACTACTCATGCTAGAGCCCATTACAATACATTAGCTTCTCTTTCATTTGAACCAAAATTGCAACTAGTTAGGAATTCTATGTATATATTAATCCCAAAATACAGTTATAAATGTCAAATGTTTATCATTAGAGGAAAAATTGCTTTTCATGTACCTATTATTTATTCATTTTATCAACATTGTTGCTAAAAATTATCAAACACAACAAATAAAAACATAACTATTTTATAACTTTTTGGCAAAAACTGGCTTGCCCTACAACTCTTGTTGAACGTATTTCACATGCAAATTTGAAACACTAAAATTTAAATCCTCATCATTTTTATTTGATATTGTTTTGTTATGTTTATAAGGAAATAAAACATTCTTGTATAAATATTTAACTTTTGGAGGTGCAAAACTAACTTGAGATAATTTCTCACATGTAGATTTAAACACAAAAGAAAACTTTTAAACAAAAACTTTTAAACAATACAGTAAAACAAAATATTTTAAACATAAAATAAAAGTAGATATTAAGCATTATAAGTATTATTTTTTATTTGATAAACTATTTTTATTTACCCAGAATTTATTTACTTTTTATCTACTTAATATCTACTTTACTTTATGTTTAAAATATTTTTTTTTGTATTTTAGTTGATGTCACAATCTATAATAATATTTTTGAACATGTATTTCACATGCAAATTTGAATTAAAACTAAATTTAAATCCTCGTCATTTTTATTTGATATTGTTTTGTTATGTTTATAAGGAAATAAAACATTCTTGTATAAATATTTAACTTTTGGAAGGCAAAACTAACTTGAGATAATTTCTCACATGTAGATTTAAACACAAAAGAAAAAATTTTAGACAAAAAAAACCTTTTAAACAATACAGTAAAACAAAATATTTTAAACATAAAATAAAGTAGATATTAAGTAGATAAAAAATAAATAATTCTAAGTAAATAAAAATAGTTTATCAAATAAAAAATAATACTTATAAATCTTTAAAAGATCTATAATACATCAATTCCAAAAATTAAAAAGAAATAAAAAAATTAACTAAAAATACATAATAATTTTAATACACTAATTTTTAAAACATATAATAAAAAATTAAAAAGAAATTAACGCACTTTTAAAATATGTTTAAGAAAAAATCTATAGACATTGCTTAGCAGCTCTCGGCAATTGCAGAGAGGACGGCGCGTTGATTACAGTGTAGGTGATGGGTGAGCGACAACAGAAGAGCAGGTACAGGTACAAACTGTTTGCGGGCTTAGCCACGGGTGTAGCCATGATGCCATGATGCCATCGGTAATGTCACCCACTAGACATTGCCGTTTTTCCTGGGATTTGGCGTTTTTCATTTATAAATTAAAAGAAAACAATCTTTTCACCCAATCACGAAACCAGTAGAGGGAAAAATTAAAATCAAATTGATGTTTGAACTGGTGCAGCAAAGGCGGGGAACAGGTATCCACGTGTCTCTGGCGTCTGATCACAGCATGTTTGACACCTTATTATACAACTTTTGTGCATGTGTAGAGGTTAATTTATTGGGGTTTTTCAAGGTGATTCGCGCGCGTAGTCTATGTTTCCACATTTCGCATTTATGCATACCACAACATCCCTTTAACCGGCTCACAGATGGGCATGGAAAGCTTGCTTGGTAGATAGAGAGACTCGGGTTTTTTTGGCTTTTTTTTTGGCAATTAAAGAGGCAGATTGATTTCCGAAGTTTTTTTTGACCAAAAATCATGGTTATTCTATTTTAGGGTTTTTGAGTGTTTTTTACCGTTTCTGCAGCACTTTTTTCCCAATTCTTTCTGGAACCCTAAACCATGTTTTTACTCGATTAATTGAATAAATTATGTGTTTTGGTTTGCCAAGTTAATCGCAAAATATCGATTTCTGTATGTAATTTGGAAATCTGGCTGAATTTCTGTCATGGTCTGATGTAACCACTGAGTTGTCTTATCAGTAGAGCCTTCATGAAACATAGTTTTAATCCAAGAATTTTTATTTGCAGGCGGGGTTTGCTGGAGTTGATGCGCCGAAAAGTGTATTCCCAAGCATCGTAGGCAGGGCAAAGAGTAAGTCGGTGATGGTGGGAATGGAACAATAAATGTGTATGTTGGGGACGAAGCGCAGTCGAAAAGAGGAATCCTCAGTCTCAAGTATTTAGTCAGCCACCCATTTAAACTCTACCAAATCCCCTGTTCTACAAAACTGCCCTGCCAACATAGAACTGTCCTATGAGTATTATAATCTCTTTTGCAATCTGATTCTGCGACAACTTTATTCCAAACCTTAAATGGACTATGAAAAATCACGAAAAAGCTATGTAAAAATAAATTTACACGTTAATCTGAAAAGCTCTTTTACTAAAAAATCATAAATATTAATTTCAGATTTGCATATTAATCAAAATTAATTAGTCTATAATTGTACCTAAAAATAATTGCTAAATAATTCATTGACGTTTAACTTCTTGATGGATGTCCACGAACCAAAGCTGTTTGAAGGGCCAAGCTTTTATCTTCATGTCGAGTTTGCTGCCTCTTTAAAACGCCACCCACAAGATCTAGTTTCAGCTGCAGGGGTGTATTTCAACATAGGAGGACTTTGATGGACCAACTGGATTTCCATGGTACTATTGTGCTTTACAATGTGGAACTTCTTGAAAGGAACAAGCATAATGAGAAGCTAAAAGGAATTTCCGTCCGTAGCAGGGTCAACTAAGCTCAGTCCCTAGCAGATGCTTTAGGAGCTCAATTTGCAGCTCATAGTTAGCTATTGGAATCTATAGCTGCTTCCCAACTACAATCCATATGTAATGGCTCCTAATTTTCAAATGAATGAATTATTCTCAAGCTGAAAATTTTGATTTTGTTGTGTAATGGTGTTGCACTATAATCAGGGCATTTTAAAAAAATCTGGAGATTTTTAATTGTTTCTCAAATCAAGTATCTTTTTATTTTATATACCCCCATATATATCATTTGAATGTATTGAGTCACTGTTTTGGTCAAATGAATGTTCTAGTCAAACCTTCTTGCCAGCATTTGGCGGGAACTTCGCTGCAATGCGGCCTTGTTTCTTTTGGTTAGGGTAAAATGTCTGTCAAGCTCTCTCTAAGGGTGGTAAATTCCTTTGTCTCGTGAAAATTCTGTTGAGGGATTCTCTCATTTTTTTCTTCAACTGCCCTGATGATGACTGCAATGCCAAAGCCACCCTTGCAATCAAGTTTTCATCTTGCATTTTACTCTTCTCTTAATAACCCCACAAATTTTGCATCATACATTAGCAATCTACTAATTATGCAACCAACATGACAAAATCAAGGCATCTAAAAATAGATAAATAGTCTTTTGGCAACTATAATCTATAAAACTATGGAACTGACCTTATAATTGTGCTAGTGAACTAGAGTAGATGGTATCACCTTTCCTTAAAGTTCTAGGACATTAGATTTTCATAGCTTGGTCATCTTCAACTACTAGTTGGCATAGTGCATGCCAAATTTAGATCCAATTCTCTTATAGGAAGATATAGAGGTTGAAAGTTGCATGCATTAGAGGACAAGAAAAATGGTTATGGCTACTTAGGAGCCTACCTCAATCAAGGGAGCCTACCTCATTCAAGCCCCTAAATAGTGTATTTCAACTGGGTTATTTTATCCCTAAACCTTGTTTTTCTGACTAACTGGTTAAGTGTTTTGGTCACCTCTCTAGAACTTCACAATGGAGGCTGGAGAGTCAAGGAAATTATTAGCAGCACATGCTTCTGGTTCACAAAGCATGGATGGAACAATGGTTAATATTGGTGGTTCTTTAGATGAATCATGAAACGACAACAAAAAAGGGTGAAAATGTCATTTTTCCACACTTAAATGTTTGCAGTGTCTTACTTCCACAATGTTAACGGACAAGGAGAAAGACAAGGTCATCAGTGCATAAGGCAAAATTTAGAAGTATGAAAAAGTCAAATATATATACTCCAAAGAAATCATCTTATAGGCAAAAACAGGAGAAAATCCAATAAATTTGAGGCATGACAGTCATAAGCTTAAGAACTCATACATGCCAATGTAACACAAGAGCAGATGGGAGACTAGAAATGATTTCAAATGCTGATGCGAACAAGATTAATCCACCACTTAGAGGTTGTTTCTTTAGGCTTATCAAATTGAATGCAGTTGAATGGCCCCTTGCTCTACAAGGGGACATGGGATCAACTTTCTCAGGTGTAATTGGTTCAACTTTTGCCTCTTGGTTTGGACTTCTCTCAAACTGTTTTCATGATTTATGTGGTGCATCTTTTTTTCTTGGGACTGACAGTGTTTGTGTTACTTGTCAATGCACTCTTACTTTGTTGATCTGTTCCGGCCATCCACATGCATAAATTATACAGCTTCTCAGTTGTTTTATACCAAGAAGCTTACAACTTTCTTTCATTTGACCAGTCACATGTCTTGCTGCAGAAAATTTCAAATTCTGCTGTTTCCAATTTTATTTTTCTCATTAATAAAACACACAAAAATTCAGGGAGGGAGATGTGATCAATCAAAACATCAACTATGGTACTAGGACCAAGGAGCGCAAAAGAGCAGGCCTGAATGAAGGAGATGGAATTTCAGAACAAAAAGAAACCATGAAAGGGTCTTGAAATGCCAGTGTAGCCTCAGGGTCCTGTCAAGGCCATCATGGTGCTCAAAAGAAAACTACCAATATGGGGAGCTTCAACATTGGAAACTCCTCTGATTGGCTTTATTTATTGCACCTGTGGCTGCTCAATTAAATTTTAATTCAGCCTAAATTCACACTTAACAATCATGATTGCATAAATTTTATTGTGTTAAGCTATAGCGCCCAAGTAGAAATTGTAGTTGTGCAGATTATGTTAAATACAAACATAGATATTAAGATGACTTAGAGCAGTCATGATTTTCATATTTAAGTTGATGTACAATGCTAAGATTTTTGAAATTGCCTTCTGATCAATATTAGACAGGGAGATTAGATTATATCTTTTATTAAAAATGCTTAGCAAGCCCAAAAAAACATTTAAGACTTCTTAAAGCACATTCTTCTGCTCTTTCCCATATAGACAATCACTTGATTTTAAAAGTCCCCATTAGTCGAGTCCCCTTGAAGTTTCTTGTCTTGTACTATTTGCTTTTGGATGTTTTCTGTATTCTTGCCTGTCACTTGTACATTTTGAAGTTCAGACAATTTTCAAGTCACTTTTTGAAATTTGTTTGATTCTATGATTTATCATGTAGGACACATTCGGAATTCTTTGTCTATGGTCTTCCATAGAAACAGCCTTTACCTGTGTTTTAAATGTGAACATACATAATTATGGTATTTAACATTAATGTATGTAACCCAGGTTGGAACAATTTTAAAAAGTTAAAACATGTTTTCTGCTGCCATGGTTAGTTTTTCATAGCATTATCATGTTCTGCATTTTACTATCCTTAAATATATTTTTGAAGCCTTATTTCTATTATTTCAAGCTGTTTTCTGCTAGGCATGCTTTGTGTTAGCTGGCTCAAGTTATGAAACAATGTTGCTGAAATTGTGAACAACAATCAATTGGCCAGAATCCCAAGAAAATCAATTCAGAAAAAATAGAAAATAGACAAGCTTAGGAAATCAGATTTTTAAATTAGATCATTATCAAATTTGGTCTATAAAAGTCCAGAAAAGAACTGAGTAATACAAAAATTGCAGTTCATCAGAAAATCAAGATCAAGTATAGATTTTGTAAATGACATGCACAGTATGTGATAAGAATATATCAATATATTCCTAACACTGAGCAAAAATCATGATCTTTACCTGTCTTTTTAATGTTATACAACCATTAACGAATGCAATCTCTTTAAGCAATCAAAAATAGGTTGGAATAATTTTCAAAAGTTACCATGTTTTCTGCTGCCATGGTTAGTTTTTCAAAACATTATCATGTTCTGCATTTGCTATACTCAAATATATCTTTGACATCTCAATTTCTATTATTTGAAGTCGTATACTGTCAGGCACACTTTTTGGTTAACTGACTTAAGTTATGAACAAAAATCAATTGGCTAAAATCCCAAGAAAATCAGTCTTAGAAAAAATAAAAAGAAACACGCTAGGGAAACAGATTTTTGAATTTAGATAATATCATATAAAACTCCAGAAAGGTAGTGGGAAATACAAAAATTACAATTTATGAGAAATTGAGATTAATTGGAGTTTTTGTTAACAAGCACATCATGTGAGAACAATATATGAATATATTTCTAACACAAAAAATCACGAAACCACTGCACTTGGTAAAGAACGTGATGCCTATGTGAAATGCATGAATTTCTAGAGTAAACCATTTAAAGGATATATTATATAGAATAAAAGTTCTAAAATATGGCCAACTAGTAGTGATATATCTTCAGAAATATTTTTAAGATTTTCATGAAAAAATATTCAAAATAGCTTTTTACAAAATTAATGTGGGTTTTTCAGCCAGGCTGTCAATCTCAAGTAGAAAATGTCGATTAAGAAAAGACTAATCTTTGGAAACAACATTGCAGGCTTTTCTTGAAAGGCTTCATGCAGAACTGGGGTGCATTGACCTGGAGTGGCTAAGGGACATTCCAACTGATGATGCAAAGTAACTTTCTGTAGTCTTTAATAACCTTAACAAACTCCTCTTCTTAACATCATTTATTATATATAACTAGCACATGAATCTACATATTGCACATTAATATTCTGGAGGCTTGAGGATCAACTTAAATGTCATGCCAGAATCCTTTGAGGGTTTCTTCTCTATAAGAATTATTTTATTCTGTTTTTAATAAACTAAATGATTTCAAAAACACATGATGGCAGAGATTTTCTCCTTAGCATACGAGTATTGGGACTCAAAAGCGTCAAATGCATCCGCCTACTAATTCTTCAAAATCTAGCCTTTCCTGTAAGCTAGTATTTTCATTTCTGTATATATAAAGAATCGTTTTATTCAAATTTCCAGTTAAACAAATTTTGAAGACTATATGTAGGTCAGAATTTCTTGTTGGTTTTACATTGGAGCTGGTCTTTATGCTTTTGTTGCATGCTTGTCTCAGCGCTACTTCTTTGGTAGTCTTTATTTTTTTGTTGCATGCTTGTCTCAACACTACTTCTTTCATAGTCTTTATGCTTTTGTTGCATGCTTGTATCAGCACTACTTCATCTGTTGATTGACAGAGTTTTGACTGTGAAAGCTGGTGAAAGCAGTCCTATAGATGGCGTTGTTATCTCTGGTACAAACTCTATAGATGAAAGTAGCTTGACAAGTGCCTTTTGTCTAGCTCTTCAAGAAAGGAATTAGATTAACTAATCACTAGTTTTTTTGCGAAGTTTATATAAAAATGTAGATAGTTTATTAGATTTGCCGGGATTTTAAATTCTAAATTTCTAATGTTAAAAGATAATATCTTGGAAGGGGCAGCTACTACACAAAATCCAGAGATAGGAACCTCCTGTAAATCTCAGAATCAATACCCTTCCAATGGGGATCCCTACAAAAAGTGACATATCGTGCTAAACCAGGGAGCTAAAAGAGAGTGCTGAGAATTGCTCTGAAGGATAGAGCATCCAAGCCTCACAAGGAAATGATACCAAAACTATTAAAGAAATACAAAGTCATCAAATATTAGTTTATTGAAAACTGAATGTCATCAAATATTAGTTTGTTGAAAACTGAATGCTACTGAGGAAGCTTTCGAGCAATTTAACTGGCAAGGATAAATGCAGGTTGTTGATTGTGATTGCAAGCTAATAGTGAATTTTAATTTATTGTAAGGGTTTTTTAATGGTGAAATACCAATGTTTTTGTGGGGTTTTAATGTTTATTTGTATAATTGCTTTGGAACAGTTTGTAATAGTAGTTTGTTTGTTTTGCAGTCTGGCTGCTCTGTGTTGCTGTTGTCTGCTTGATGAGTGCTGATGTGACCGCTCTATAATATTTGTCTTTTAAACGGACAAATACATTGACCAATCTATAATATTAGTCTCTTAAACATACAAGATTAATTGGTGCCTTTACATGCATTCCAAGCGTTGTCTATGTGTAAGAGAATAGTCAGGGTGGAAACTTAGTAACCCCTGAAGCACAGAGATTGGTTTATGTCTTTGTGGTCAATGCTGGTAGTCCTCTGGAGTCTCAATGTTCTTGTCTTCTAAGAATGCTAGTCTTCATTGTGCACATAAAACTTAGATTGGAGTAATAGGTCTGAAAAAAGCAATAAGGATGCAAAATATGGCCTTTTCTGATGTCTTCAAATACCAATGTTCCCTCAAATACTAAAAGAAAATAAAGAAGCCTTTGTAAGTTTATGCTTGAAGCAATTAGGATTATTCAGAAATGTTCTGTATGTGGCATTTGACAGTTTTCAGATCATGGTAAGAATTTCTTCTACTCTAAATCAATAAAACAAATTTATCTATTTTTCTGTACCATTTACTGACATTTATTAGGAAAAATAAGATTATTATTCAAACAGGAAAATTAGTGTCTGCTCCAGGTGCAGTGAGAAAGCAATATATACCTTTTCATGTATAAGTGCCTTCTACTAATTCATTCCATTGAAGATTCTGATCAGGTAATTTGGTATTATTTATGTCATGACATTAGTTCCTTGCAATGTTATATACATGGGCAAGGATTGCATTCGTATTGGTAAAGGAACATACATACACATGCGTGGCAAATAGTTTTCATTTTGGGCGATTGAATCACTACACGAGAACGTTTTCCACCACAAAATTTGCTTTGGAATGAATTTATGAATGGAAGAATGATGTGAGAAGCTGAGTTTTTCTTGATTTGATCAAAGTATATATATTAAAGGAACTTTGCTAGAGTTCTGAATATCCTCTGGTGCTTTCCTCGTCCTTGCCAGTCCTGTTGCCATACTATTTATTGTAATCATTTTAGCCTTGGGTTACTGCCCTCGAGTTTCATCGATCTAGCTTCATTCTCTGCCTTTTGGGGCACAGCCCCTTCAGTCATTAATTATCTCTTTTACTCAATTCTATTTTCTTTCTCTGCACACCACTACACCTGATTTGTCTATGTGCAGGGACTCTAGGCTGAGTATTACTGTTGGTGTTTTACATTGGTTTCATTTTAAAATAAAATTAATCTATTTTTTCCTTCTTCTAATAAACATTGACCTTTAAAACTAAATTATACACAAACACATGGTAACAAACAAACTCAACAGACTGATGAGCAAATTAAGCCTTTAAAAAGAAAATACACCATACTACAACACAAACCAGATCATTCGACCTGTTTTTAACTCAACTGATTCTTTATACTGACACCTGAAAAGAAAACACCATATACGGACATTATTTAAGCTTGACCAAGCACTCACTTAATTTTCAAACAATAGAATCACCATTGCTATCGCCATCGGTATTCTCTCGGTCTACTCGCTGGTTCATCAATGGTTAGAGCTTAGCGGGTGGGGAGCTCTGTTACCTTCAAGCATCAGCAGGACTTGTGCCATGTCTGGCCTAGAGTTCTCATCATTTTGAATGCACAAGAGACTTACCAGAGCAGCCCTTCTCACCTCTTCAACATCTACATTATTTGCAATCCTATTGTCCACAATATTTATCATGTTTCCCTGACAAATTTGCTCTCCAGCCCAGATTGGAAGGTAATACCTACTTGACCCTTGCACATTGAAGTCCAGAATTCTTCGGCCTGATATAATTTCCAAGAGCGTCATTCCAAAACTGTAGACATCAACCTTGGAAGTGATGGGAAGGCCAGATATCCACTCGGGAGCCAAGTATCCTCTCGTTCCTCTGGTAGTAGTCAGCACATGGCTGAAATCTCTTCCCATAAGCTTTGCCAACCCAAAATCTCCCAACTTCGGAGAAAAATCCTCATCTAACAGAATGTTTTCGGGCTTTATATCAACACCGTGGATGATGTATCTCTGCATTTCATGGAGATAAAAGCAATCCCTTTGCAGTGCCTGCCATGCCATCCCTGCAAATCAAGCCCCTCCAACCAAAGCAGCCTTGTTTTGGAACACCAAGAAAGTTTGAAAGAATTTAGAGAGCCGTTGGGCATGTAATCATGAACCAGTAACCTTCGTGATTCTTGTGCACAGAATCCTTTAAGCCTCACTAAATTCACGTGATGTATGATTCCCACAGAGTTGATTTCCGCTCGGAATTGCTTTTCACAATGCTTTGAACGCTCCAGTTTCTTTACGGCTACAAGCGTACCGTCTGTTAGAGTTCCTTTGGACATGAGCCGAATCCGCCCTTCCCCAACTTCACCTGAAATTCCTTGATGCGGTCTTCAACTCCTCGTAACTGAACTTTCTAAGCAATCCATCTGAGGAATCTGCACACCTTTTTGGCGATCCTAACGGACACGGAGACGCCAGAATTGTTAAAAGTAAAACAATGACAAGAGCGCCAACCGCGACAAACACTAGAGCTATTATAGTTGTTGATGCAGCGGGGCGGACACTGTAAGGTTCATTAAAATCATTGCTTGAATTTTCCATTCCTTGACATTATAGTCTGATTCCCCGTTAGTGAGGCGCCCAACGAAAGTGTGTCAAGTGCCACTGAATTACATTCGTTCAGCAGAAGAACTGATGCAAAGGCAACGACTGTATATGCTAATAGACCGTTCTTTCCCATTTCCATATTTCTCTAGCTGATGGGAATACAGAGATGAATTGTATTATAGAGATTTGGGCCCGCTGATTTGGTCAATCTGAACACATATTTCTCTAGCTGATGGGGATGCAGAGGTGAATTGTATCGTAGAGATTTAGGCAAGGTGATTTGGTCAACCTGAACAAATGACCGTAAGGGGATGTAGGTGAGAAAATTACAGGTGGTTTTTCAAACGTCCATCTCAGGGAAGAAATTAAGCTCAATAATTGGAATGGAAGACAATAACGCCAACTAAATTGCATTTTTTTAATATGATTTGTCTCTAATCACTTGAACAGATGTGGTACAAGAAAGTCTAAGTCACCCAGTCAATTTATTTTATTATATAGAAATTTTTGCACGGTGACTTGGTCAACCTGAAGAAAGGACCGAAAGGGGAAATCGGTGAGGAAATTACTGGTGGTGTCTATCACATGGAAGAAAATTAAGCTCAATAATTGTAATGGAAGACAATGAAGCCAACTATGGTATAGGAAAGTCAAGTCACCCAATTAATTTATTTTATGTATTATATAGTTTCTCTTTTGGAAGACATAGTTGTCTTCAATTTCATTTTATTATTTGAATAACATTTTTCTTAGTTTTTTTTTTCTTTATATTTTTATGTTTAGACACAATTCATATATAAAGTAATTGTTTATGTGATGATCCTTGGTTTCCATTTAAAATTAATTGCTTAAAGATGATCAAATAATTGTTATGTATGGACTTGAAGGTGTGTTGAATGGATTTACATTTAAATTTATTGTCATATATTTTAATGATTTTTTTAAAGCAAGTATTTTTTTAAAAATATTTTTTATGGTAGTTATTTTTTCGTTACACATTGTAAAAGTATTTTTCTAAGGATAATTAGAACTTGTTATTATTGCATCTATGAGAAAATATGACTTGATAAATGTAGTTGATCCATTTTATATGATGATGTCAATGATTTCTTGTCATGTACACTTGTATTGTGTTCATCTAAATGCTTAGTAGTATCCATTGTGGCTTTATTTTCCTCTTATTTGATATGATTAAGGTCATGATGTCTGCTTTTCTCATTGTAATTATATGTGATATGATCATAGTCATTTATTTGATTATCTATGGTTTCTTGGGAACCAAGTTTCTCATCATAGGAGGTAGATGTTCTTGGATATCACATATCAATCAAAATATATCCAAAGTGGGGCATGATATCTCTATGTGACACAATCTATGGATATCACATCATAAAAACCATCCATCTAACCTAAATTCTTCATCCATTAATCCATATCTTTGGTCTCTTATCTAAGAAATTCCTCAATCATGTCATCCTTCTCCATAGAATCTTGTCAATATTTCTAAAAAGTGATGAACCAAATTCAATCTAATGCATCTAATTATTCATCATCAAAATAATCCCCAAGTATTCCATCCAAATGCATCCAACCCTAATCAACTGACTCTACCTATGTAATCTTGTGCATCATCCAAAGCATCTCTTGGTTTTGTTCCCAAATATGCTATAAACCTTGATCCATTTCACTAAAATCATAATGGTTGGGATATATAAGTCACCAATCCTTTTTTTCTCTTATCATCAATAAAACTATCATCATCAATCAATTAATTAAATTTTAGCTTGATTTGGGAAAATTTGTATTTATCTTTGTATTCTTTATGCACGCTTACTTGTTTTTTATATATATTATCATTTTTATTGCATTTTTAATAGTCCTTACATCAAATTGCTATAGTGAAATAATGGTCTAACATATCATGGTTTTATATGACATACACTTGTGTGAAAACTTCATCTTCTAGGTTAGTCCTTTTATGCACTTGAAAAATAACTTACCTAGTCCTTATACCTTGGTGTATAATGTCAAGTGTTAGAAAAAATAAAGGTTTCTCAAACCAAATCAACATGACTATCCTCCTCTATCCAAATTATCATCTTCTTCCCCTATGTCCACTTTCTTTTCTTATTCTATCCATCATTTCATCTCCTTCTCTCTGTTATCATCCAATTTCTTCATCCATTTTGAGAGCATGCATTGTTTAAACCTAATTATTCTCTTTAGGGGGCATATATTCTTCCTTATTTCCAATCACATCCTTCCAACAACTACAAAATTATCCCATTAGTTTCATCTCATTCAAAGACACCATTTTTTATTCTTCTTTTAAATTGCATTCCTTTATCTTAGTCACAAAAGAATTTCAAAAAGATAAAGAATGTAAACACCAAAATATCATATATTCTCATCTCCATATTATTTCCCCATGTTGATACCTAACAATATAATCACTCATTCGATCATTCAAATAATTATTTCTAGCTTAATTTGTCCACTTTAACCAAAATGAAATTAATTCAATAAATAAATTTTAATCTAGTAATATGGGAATTTTTAGCTTGTCCCAAGCTAGGCGAGACCACAAATATTGGACCTCATCTTTTCCATGAATACATACAATTGACATGAATATTTCAAATGTATGAGATCATTAACCTAATAGAGGCATAAAAATTGTGAGTGCATTGGCCAAGTGAGTTTGCAACATAGAGTCACCAACATGAATCCTAATAACTTCAACATAGAGGTTTAAACCTACGAGAATAATGGATTAGCTAGAGAATGATTCCTACAATCAAAATGGGTTGAAAAGAGTTTGAACCTTGATGGTTATAATAAAAAATTCATGATTTAACTATTACATTGTATTATGAATGACTAATTAAATAATTTTTATTATTTAATTTTTTGAATATAAATCATTCTTGACCTTCTATTCAAATAATTAAATATTTCATTTTATCAAAAATATTATTTAAATTCAAATAATTATAATTTTCATAAACAATTAAATGAAAAAACCACAATTTATGCTCAATTAAACTAATTAATCAATCAATTTACTCAAATCATCAATCAATTTGGTTAATTAATCAATTAATTTAATCAACTCATCAATCAAAATGAGACAAGTGACCACTGATTGCTACCTCTCCACATTAAATCCACCATTAATGAGAGTTAACTCATAATCCATTATCAAATCTTAGTTCTCCATCCATCACAATAAAAATCTATAAATTGTAGATCAAATCCACCATTTTTAGAGAGATAATTATTGAATGCAAAGTCATGCTATCAATTTGAGCAACCAAACATCATCTCTCAACCACAAATCTATTGGATCACACCAACACATATCTTGTGTGTGCAACAGGGAGTTGTTGGTGAGAGAAATATTTTCCATCTAATATTTTCTTTAATAAGTAATATTGTCTTTTGTTCTAGATTATCATCATCTTGTAAATATCACATGCTTTAATACTATGTGAATGATGTAGAAATATATTTGTATAAATTTATAATCTACATCAATGGATTTCCAAAATCATTAACACATTCAACTTTAATTATTTTGTTGTCTTGACCCTTGTGTTTATGCCTTATAAAAGTTTTCAAGGTAAAATAATCTTTAATATATTATTAATTACAATTTTTTTGATTATTATATGAGCTAAGAAGGTTTTTTAAGATCTAATGGATGAAAATGATGTAGTGTAAGTAATTAAGTGTTCAATTAACTTTGAAGAAAATCATTTATAGACTTGTAAATATTAGTATAATTATGAGTTTTTTTATTTAAACCAAGAAAAAGGGGAAAAAATAAAAAAAATAATCCATGTTTGCATTCGTATCATTACCCTTCAAAAAGTTGTTTGAATTTTGTCATTTGAAAGGTTAAGAATTATTTGGTCTTGAAGACTCATATTTAGATTTTTTGCTAATAATTTTGATTGTGTAATTTTAACATGTGTATACACTTCCATAAAAGAAACAAGACTATTTAGATAGAAATTGTATTGCTTTGGTTTGAGTAGCCTCTTATTAAATTTTTTTGTACATTGAAATCATGTAAGGGGTAATAAATTTTGAGTACAAAGATAAAAACTGAATGGCATCATCATTAATTTATTTATTTGGTCCTTTTGCAAACTCAAATAAATTGATAATAGTTACTCTAAGGCACATATAAAATTTAAATTACTTAAGAAACACTTAAGTGAGATTTTTGAATAAATCTATAGATCCTCAAAGAACTGAAAAGAACCACACAATAGCATGATATTTAACAATGTGCAAAAAAACTTTGTCAATGACTTGCTCTATAAAGAAAGTCTTCACATGACATTAAATATGGTCTTAGATAGATGCTAATGAATGTGACACATATATAGATAAGCATTGAATTATAGATCAAACATACAACAAAAGTTTATTTTTTGTCATTATGCAATTAAATTAAAACACTCTATACAGATAAAATCAAAATGAAATAAAAAATGACATGAATAAACAAATTTCACCTTTACAGATATAAACATATCAACCTTGTTAAGACAATTAAACAACTTTCATTTTAATTTAAACTTTACACTTGTTTATACTTAACATATACTTATTAACCTTCATAAGGTAAACTATTTCTTCCACTTTCAACAATATTAATAAAATACTGATATACAAAACCAATGGGCATTAAATTAATACGATCATCATTAAAAAATCCAAATCATAGAAACGGATTAAAAATTCACAAGATACGGACTGATATATTTCATTTTTTTTAGCTAAGAAAGTCACAATACTCTCTTAGCCCTAACATTCAAAGGACGCGCACACAAGGTCTAGCAAACAATTCTACATTGTTGTTCAAGCAAGTGAAATCAAATCAACGTATACAGACATTAGTTAAGTTTGACCAAGCACTCACGTAATTTCAGACAACAGATTCGCTATAGCTATAGCTGTCAGTGTTTCCTCGGTCTACTCGCTGGTTAATCATTACAGGTGGAATTTGTAGGGTGTGAGCCTCTGTCTTGCCTTCAAGCATCAACACGACTTGTGCCATGTTTGGCCTGGCGCTCTCATCCTTTTGAATGCATAACAAACTTACCAGGGCAGCTCTTCGCACCTCTTCGACATCTGCATCACTTGCAATCCTTTTATCCACAATATTAATCATATTTCCCTGACAAATTTGCTCTCCAGCCCAGGCTGGAAGGTAATACCTACTCGATTCTTGCACATCTAGGTCCAGATTTCTTCGGCCAGATATAATTTCGAAGAGAGTCATACCAAAACTGTAGACATCAACCTTGGGATTGATCGGAAGGCCAGAGACCCACTCGGGAGCCAAGTATCCGCTCGTTCCTCTGGTAGTCGTCAGCACCTTGCTCAATTCTCTACCCGCAAGCTCCGCCAAGCCGAAGTCCCCCAACTTGGGAGTAAAATCCCCATCTAACAGAATGTTTTCGGGCTTTATATCGCCGTGAATGATGCGATCGCTGCATTGCTCATGGAGATAAAGTAATCCTCTTGCAGTACCCAACGCGATCTCAAATCGGGTTCTCCAATCCAGTATCTTCGAGGGGCGTTTGGAATTAGTGGTAAAGAGGAAAGAATTAAGAGAGCCGTTGGGCATGTAATCATAAACCAGTAATCTTTGTGATCCTTGTGCACAAAATCCTTTAAGCCTCACCAAATTCTTATGATTTATGATTCCCACAGAGTTGATTTCCGCTCGGAATTGCTTGTCGGCTTGCCCTGAGCCGTTCAATTTCTTTACTGCCACAGGCGTACCGTCTGGTAGAGTTCCTTTGAACACTGTACCGAACCCTCCGGCACCCAGCTTATTCCTAAAATTCCTGGTTATGGTCTTCAACTCCTTGTAACTGAACACTATGAGTAATGCATCCGAGGATTCTGCGCACCTTTGGATCCATCTTAGCCGACGCCTCCGCCACCACATTAGAAATGAAAAAATCAAAGCAACCACGACAGTAACGAGAATCTCCAAAAGAATAAGACGATGAAATTTGTGAAATGTTAGTGCCATCAAATAACAGTCGATCTTTGAGTCAAAGATCCTGAAATTTCCTATCACTTCTTTTGTACGGGATCTTGTACATGCACTCCAACGTCCCTGAAATGAATCTGCACCTTACACATCTAATAATTTGAGAACCTTCAGTGAAATTGAATGCTCAACTATCGCTAAACAGGTGTGTATATATGCCGCCGGTGAGGAAATTACAGGTGGTTTTCGAAACGTCTATCTCATGGAAGAAAATTAAGCTCAATAATTGTAACGGAAGAGAATAAAGCCAACCAAATTGCATTTCTTCAATATAATTGGTCTCTAATCACTTGAACCCCATTTCATTATTTTAATCAATTTAATTTACTTATTTTATGTATTATATAGTTTTCCTTTTTGGAAGATATAGTCGTCTTGAACCCCATTTCATTATTTTAATTAATTTAATTTAT
>VDFB02332605.1:0-23732 GCA_007258455.2 Sequoia sempervirens
GAATCCATGGGGTTGAGAGTTAGTTATTATCATAAATAATTCAATCTTATTCATAGCCAAATACAAAACAAAAGCAACAACAAAAAGGTCAATGGTATCCAAGATGTGAGTCACTTCCTCAACATTAGTTTTATTAAACAACACATTGTCATTAGCAAAGTGAGAGTTGTTGGCAAATTCATTTGTAGGAAGAGGGATTCCTTAGGTTAATCAACTACGATGGTTGTGTTGGAACATGGGACCAAGGGCACAAAAAATAAGGATAGAGATAAAAGTAGTAAAGGGACAAATTTGATTGATGAAATTTTAAAGAAGGAATTGGGGGGAGAGAGAACCATTGGTAGAAAATGTAGCATTATCATTTGTGAAAAGGATTCTTATATGTTTTCCAAGAGTTCAAAAACAAAACCCAATCAATTCACTATATTTATAATGAAGGGACATCATATGCAATCATAAACCTTATCAAAGTCCAACTTAATTAACAAATTTATGATAGATTTTGAGCCCACTCAATGGTCTCCCAAGCTAGCACAAGGTTGTCCAGGATGTGTTTTCCCTCAAGGAATCTCATTTGTTTAAGTCTCAATATCTCCTCTATGACATGCTTTATTTTATGAGTCAAGCCTTTGGATATGATCTTATACATGATGTTGAGAAGGGTGATATGTCTCGAATCACTAATAGTATTTATTATTTATGCTCTTCATAAGAAGTTTGATCAAGCTTGATTATATGGGGCTCTAAGCATATTTTTTTTGTCTCCAATCCACACATATGGGGCTCTATGGGGCTCTATGCTTTTCTCTAATGTGGAGCTATAGAGCTATATATAATTCCACTAAAAGAAAATCCATACTCAGTCTCTTTTTAACAAACATATAATTAAGAGGCATCCATTTTTTTCATGGAAATTTGTTGGTTAAGGTACTATCCATACTCATAATCAATCCTTTAGGGGATGCAATCACCTATACTATCTTCTTGAATAGTCGATTGAATTATTAGTGAATAATTATATGTAATTCTAAAAAGGTCCTCAAAATCTCTATATGACTAGTTTGAAAAGTGTCATCTACATTTTTGAAGGAAAAAAAATACTTATTTAGCTTATGCTCTAGGTATTGAAAGAACGACAGTGTCCTATTATCTCCATGTTTAATCTATTGAATACTAATTTTAACTTGATCCTTTTTTCCCTTATAAATAGTAAATTGTCTTAAAAGGTTTTCTGATGATCTCTTTCATTTTTTGTTCATCTCCTCCAACATCATTCATTTGAGTGTACAGTAAAAAGCTAAAAGTTATATGAGAATGGATGTTCATAATGGTGAAATTAGCATACCCATATCATTTCCTACTTAGTTTTACCCTGCTTTGATGAGAATGAATTAATGTAATAATATATCAAAATTCACATATTTATGTACTAGGTTTTGGTTTTTGGTCCAATTTTTATCTATCTTCATTTCACCTCCATGTTAGGATTAGGCGTGCTAATCACCTTCCATATATTAAGGTTTGATTATTTATAATTTTTAATTATGTATGTATCGCTAATAAGCATGGAGTGGGTAAAATGAGACACCCATGTGAGGATGGGGACATATATAGTAATTTCATTATACTTTGGGGGCTTAGAAATATTGTTGTGATGAAGCATTCTTAAGGATGTAAGAATAATTAGTACTTTAGGGGGAGTACTTGGGAGTTACATCTACCAACTTAAGTGGTGGAAGTCAAATATGCTTATGTAAGAGTTATTTTCTATTCCAAGAGTTTTTTTGGGACCTGGTTTAGCCCATTATGCTACCAATTTTCCACTAAAGGAGAAAGATTGTTGATTTCATTGAAGTATTGCATGAAGCTCTATGAATATATAATAACCATCATTTATTTGGAAATACATTGAATTATATGGTGCTTTAGAGGTTGGGATTTTTCTATAAGGTTTCTCCTAGGGTATTTATGTATCTCTTGTCTTATTGTGGTTATTTCTTTTTTTTCTTTGATTCATTTTTCTAACTATTGTTTACATATTAAAATGGTGTTGAATCTTTTTGTAGATTTAATTTCTATAATATTCTCTTCAAAGGGTTAACGCATAAATGCATGCATGTTTAGTAGTTGACCTTTATTTTGAATTTAATTGCTAATGAGTTTGTAATACTTTTCCTAATATTTGGTAGAAGAGTCAAGTTGGTTCTATGGTTTACATGTACTCCAACCTTCTTTCATGTGAGTTGCATGTAATTTCATGTCATTAAATGTGTACTAAAACAATATATGAAGGAGATCAAAAGGATCAAATAGATTAATTAATCAGTCATCTTCTATATATATGACTCAATACATTATGATTTTATAAAGCCTTTCAACTTATTGACTACCCAAACCCACTTGACTTTAAAACTACTACTGTTAATTATTAACCTCCATTTAATAAATTAATTTTAACATGATAATTTAAATTATGTATCATCACACAAATATTAAACTGTCATGTACTAATTTCTAGCATTCCCTCCTTTAGTGCTAACACAAGAGAAGGAAGTTTATTCTAAAGTTAAATCAACAGTTGGTATTGGTTTATTGTGTCCTCCACCTTCGAAATCTCCTTAGATGTTGGGTTCCATAATAATGCATCCAATAAATTAGCCATCCCATCCATTCTACAAATATCTTGAAAAATATTAATTCCTCCCCCCTTTTCAAAAAATTATCCACTTGATATGCAATTACACTACTATTAATCCAAAAATACATTTATATCTTTAATTACAAATAGATTATTCGCATAAAACATTGCTTCATTATAATGAAATTATAAAATAATGAGTATCCTTATATGTCCAAGATTGAAATATTTTCAAACTCAATTAACATTAGCTAAAGGTGTGGTTGTACTAGATGGTTGAAAGAAGAAATGGTCTATAATTGTGGTGTTCCATGCAACCCATGTATTTGAGGCATTATATTAAACATTTCATATGTGTTTTATATGCTTCTATATACTTCTATTTTATATACACCTCCCATAATAGAATTCCTTTATTTTTAATGCTTTAAAATATTTCCATACCATGTACCTAGTTCCCATTCTGGTGTAGCTGGAAAATTGTTGCCAAGGGTTGTGTGGATCACATTTATACTTTTCATTGGCATTACACTTGACCCCTAATCTTTAGGTTGTGGCCATCATTATTATAGGTCTTAATCCCAAAACACCTCTTCACCATGCTCTTTCGTGTCAATGTCACCTTTATTCCAATTTGAGCTCTTGCAATTAAATCTACATCTTACATTACTATTTATTTGTGCCTATTTTGTGAGCATATTTGTGTTGAATGATGAGTATTATGGATTACAAATTCTATGTCGATTACATAATTTTCATTTATTTCTTCCACATTGTAAATGCATTTAAACACTTTTAAGAATACCTCACCCCATGTTCATAAATGTCATTCTAAACAAATTGAATATGCAACAAAGACTTACATTTATCTTCATACCCATACAACTAGCAAAAAATATTATCAAATGACATAATATTTTTATATTAGTGATTTTTAGTATGGAAATATATGAACAAAATGGGGTGTATACAATAGAAATAGTGCATACGGTGTAAGAAGAGAAAATAATTATGTGAATGATGAATGTTAATAATTTTTCTTGTGGTTTGCATTACAAAATTATTGACAAATATGTAAGAATAGTGGATATACAAAAAAAGGTCGTTACACATAACCTACACTATATAGTTGTTGATTTATTCATTCTAACAAGTAACAATCAAAGAGAGGGAGAATAAAGAGGTCTAAAAGGAAACTTTTCTTTGATACCATGTTAAAAATGAGATATGAAGGGGAGCCAAAATCTCAAACACATTAAATAATTGGTCATTTTCTACATATATGTTTCGATACAATATGGTTTATAAAGCCTTTCAACTTACTAACTATCAAAACCACCCAACTTACCTAATATTATTAATTAATTAATTTTTGCATTAAGGAGGTGAATATTTTATTAGTCATCAATACTCTTTAGATCAATAACTTGCACAATATTTTGGAAATTGTCAAAATAGCCAAACTAAAACATTCTACTGTTATTCAAAGTTTGTAGCTTAGTTCAAGTGATCCTAGTTATGACATAGATACAAACAAAAAGATCATCAACAATTCAAAATCTTCCAATATCATGCTTATAATACCAAATATTACCTTCTATAAGAGAGAAGAAATAACAAAATATTGCTTGATAATGGTACAAAATGAATTATGACTAAAACCCCCTTAATTAAATGTACATATGATGCCTTGATTATATAGGGAAGATTTAGAGATAGGAAAACCTAGAATAATGGCAAGTGTCTTAATCCTATGTATGTGACAATTAGGGATAAGATCTTATGTCTACTATAAACTTCTAGAAATATTCATAACTCCCTAAGTAAAATTAACATGTGAACATGTGTGAATAGGACCAACTAATAACTAGTTAGATAATGTGCCTTATTTACACTATAAAAGGGAAATTAAATAGGAAATACCCCTGTTCATACCAACATCAAGTTGGTGATCGCTATAATATTTCTTTTTTATAGATGCTATAGGAAAATGATATATACTTTTGGGAATAGGTCATGATGATGTTGCTTTGAGCAATGTATAGGATGACACATTATTTCGATAATGCCACTATTTGAAGGATGACATGTTAAAATAAGTAGGATCCAATTGGAAAAAGGAAAAGGGATATCTATGTGTAAAATTTATGAAACTATGGAATCATTGATTTTATTTTGAGAAACAATGTGTGAACCCTTCTAAATATGTCAATATAACAACTATGTCATAAAGCTAGTGAATGCAAAAGTCAGATGATGAATAGTTACAATAATGGTATGATATTCCAATCTTTCAACATTTGGTTACTATTACTCATGCAATGTATTTTGGCATAAGTATTTTGAATGCATATCTAAAATGGCAAGAAGTAAGTTTTTTCAGCAAAAAAGTGTCAAAATCTACAAGTGCAATAAACCAAGACACATAGCTAAGTTTTGTAGAAATAAGAATGTGAAACCCTATGCTTCACAAAAGAAGATTGATATGGTAAAGAAGGCTGATCTAGTTGAGATGAAGAAGGAGATGAAAAAGATATGGAAGAAAAGGGAAGAGAATGAGATGAAGAGTGAATCTATTTAGATGTTGGTGTAGATGTTTTCTTTAGAAACTAGATAAAGAGCTTTGGCTTAGGGCTAGTTTTAGTAGAAAACTTTCCAGCTCCTTGCCAAAGATGTGATGTTGATATATTCAACATACTGGTACATGTGTAGATTGATATGGTTGATCTGTTGATGGAATCTCTGGTGAAAAATATTTTGATGTAGAGATTTGTGGAGTGATTGGGAGTGCATGTGATGACACAGTGAGGGTTTGACAACTTTTGCGGTCTAACTTTAGTTGTTGCAATTAAGGCACATTAGGTCACTGGAAAAGGGTTTATATGTCATTTCACATGCATTCAAAAATCATTTGTGATTGAGCATTTGAAGTGGAGAACCTACAAAAGAAAAAAGAGTCAAGGTACCCATTTTAGGATGGTACTCTTGTTATTTTCTTGTTGTTTTACTTTCTTAGAGAGTTTCCCGGAGCAAGGAATGTTATATGGGATGATAGTATTTTGATAGTTGTGCAAATAAGAAATCATTTGAGAAGATTTGAAGACCTAAAATCCAAAAACTCCATGTTGTGGGGGATTCTTCAAGGCATTTCAAGGAAAGATGCAAGAGAGATATAGGATTCCAAGAAGTGTTGTTGAGAAGTATAAGGATGACATAACCTTTATGGTCAGTAGAGACCACTGCTACATGGAAGCAGTTGAACCCAAAATTGTTTGGGTTTCAAAGCTTGGATATGAAGTGATAGAAGTTGAGCTCACTAGTATTACAGAAATTGTGTTGAGCAAGCCTAGAGATCCTACAGTGGATAGGTTTAGAACTTATGCAGAGAAATCCAACTAAGATAACCTAGAAAAGAAGAAGAAAGACATTATAGAGAAAGTTGTGAAGATAAAATCAAATTTGGAGTAGATGGTGAATACACCCAAGTGTTTTGTGGAGAAATCCAAAGCCACATCTACTACTTCACAAGGTAATCCAAGTATAAGAAGGTCAAGGACCTCTGTCTCCTCTCCTGATGTTCCAAAGTCCTTTGGAACAAAGCTTGCAGGGAGTTCTAAGAAGAAAGATACATCCAACACCACTATGCAATAGAAAGCTCCAAAGAGAATAAATAAAGAAAAGGCTACTAGAGAGAAGTACATTAGTTGTGAAGAAGAAGAAGAGGAAGGACTCTAGTTGGTCCAAAAAAATAAGTCTCAAGTGTCTCAGGAAGAGACAAGTGCAAAAGAAAGAAAATTAATATTATGGATACAGATAGTGAAGAGGAAGTAAAAAGGAAAAGAAAGCTTTCATTTTTTCAGGAGAAGGGCCATCTAAAGATAAGGGAAAGAAGAAAGAGAATACCCCTCTAGTTAGAGAGCATAGTCCTATGAAGTTAGATGCTTTGTTTAGTGGTATTGAAAAGTTTGGCATGCTGAAGGAAACTATTGCAATGTATCTAGATGCAAATAATGAAGACAAAGAAGCAATAGAATAGGCTATTGTTAAGTATATGGTAACATTCAATACTAGCCTAGAGAGATTGAGGATCAATTTCCTAGTGATCTGAAAGGAGTGTTAAGTGCTAAAAGAGAAGAATCCATAATAGAGGATACAAATATGAAAGAATTGTCCTTGGAGAAGATTGGTTCCTCATTGTCTCATGAGGATAGACTTAAATTGTCTCAATTGTATAGCAAGAAATTCATAACAAAACAAAGAGTAAGAACTCTTATGATTAGAGACAAGACATAGAAAGGCTAAAGAATGAGACACTACAAAATGATCAAGAAATTTTCAAAGAATTGGGAATCTCTCTGGATAGTGATGATCAAATGCAACATGACACTACCATCCCGAAAAGCAATGAGCTTGCTGCAGAACAACATGAGCATGAGCTTGGGTAGGAAGACATGTTGACAGATAACACTCCTCTAGTTATGGAGAATATTGTTGATGAAGAGAAGAAAGAATATAATTTTATGTCTTAGAGAAGAATAAAGCTCAAGTTGAAAAAAATTTTCCCCCTCCGAATGTGGAGATAAATGTTGAGCAGAGTAAAGAAGGCATGCAAGATGTCCTAGAGAAGACTGAGACACAAAAAGGAGAAACTCTACCTCCTCTGAAAGTTAAGAAGAATATTGAGGAATGTTATGTCAGTGGTGATAAGGATAAGAGTGAGAAAAATGAAGAATAAAGTGCTAAAACAGGTGGTGAATCCTTCAGACCCTCTCAAGATTCATCAAAATATATTTTGGATATGCAATTATAGTTCCAACTAGTGTTGTTTACACAACTACTGCAAATCCCTATGCAACAAGGTCAAGTGGACTTGGATAAAATTTCTCCCCTACTCAAAATATTGCTTGGTGATGTTTTCCAAGACTTGACAATGAAGGAAATTCTTAAAACTCACCAAAAGATTAATGAGTTGGTAGATGAAGCAGTGAAAGTGTTGTAGGAAGGTATTCTCAAAGTATCTGTTAACAATTCTCTATCCGGTTTGCAACAACTGATGTTATTTCTTGATTCTTTTAAACAATATTCTATTGGTTTGGAAGAAAAGATTGAAAAGGAAATGGAAAAGAAAGTCAATGATAAAAGGATAGCATAAGTTTCAAATAAATGTGGTACTGCACAAAGCAAGTTGCAAGGAAACTTAAAGGAAGTTCAGAAATGTTTGGAAGAAGGCAAACAATTATTTTATTTTTGTTTGAAGTGTCCAATTTCTACAAGGAGCATTAAAGATCCGATGGACTCTATTGAGTCTCAAATTGCTCAGGCCTCAGGAGTTTATGATCCAATCAGTGATGGAGATGGAGCTACTTGGGAAATTATTGAAAACCTCATAGTCAATTCTTTCTAATGCAGGAACAAAAAATGAAAATCATAATGTAGTACAGTCAGCTCTGAGATATGGTAAGTGCAAGGCTTACATCTTTAACTGGAGTTTTAGCTAATGCAGAGAAGGTTGTGCAAGAGAATCCGGTGCCAAGTTCTTTGGAAGAAGGAAAATACCTCCATGTTAAATTTGAAAACTAGTGCCATATGCTTGCCTTCACCGAGAAGGATTGGGAGGTTGCAAAGAAGGATTGGGAGACACACTTTATAAAATTGAAGGAATCATATCAGTGTATTCTACCCTCATCTAGGTAAGATGTACATTTTTTCTTTGTATACACAATTTTCTTATTGCAATGTACATATATGGAGTTAGTGGATGGTGTTGTGGTATAATTTTGTCATTTTTGGTAATGGATAACATTGTTAGGGGGAGCCACTTTGATGTAAATATTTTAATAAGGGGGAGTAAGGAAGAAAATTATTTGTTTGGTACTCTTTTCCCTTCATGTCAAAGGGGGAGTATTTTTGGAGAAGTGTGTTTCCATCAATGACAAACGGGGAGATTGTTGGAAACATGAGCATGATGGTGTATGGTGTTGTCATTAATGAAAACCCATAATAGAAATATAAAAGTGTTGCTCCAAAGAAGATGAAGTGTTTTGGAAAATTGAGTAAGTCCTCATGTGCATATTCAATGTTCAAAGGAATAGTTTTGTGGTCCACATTGCTTTGTGTTGCACCATCTTGTCACATGTAGTTTTGAGGTGTTCATGGTACATGTTGAAGGTGTTTAGATCCAAATTTTTAGTGGTATATGTCTTCAGTAGCTAAAGATGTTGATGGCAGAGTATCAACTTAGTAATGGCAAAATTATAGGTGCAGAGTGCATGTTGGAATGCTTCGCATTCCACCATGGACGATTGTTATGTTGTGTTATTTTGAGGAAGTGTTTGAGGGTATCATAAGTGTATGCGCTCTAAGTTCCAAGTGATTTGATGGTATGTGTGTCAAGTTGTGGATGAACAATTGGTTCATCTAGTTGTGGCTTCACTAGTTTTTTTATGCGGTATGGACCTAAGGGTTTTGGGGTCATGCAGAGTTAAAGTGTGTATGAAGAAGATTCATGGGAGTTAATATAGGTCATTTCAACCTATTTTGGTGTTGTACTCACTTTGATTCCTTTTGTAAAGCATGTGGATTGAATTTTTGAGCTGATAGGTTATGTGTTGCATGTTTCATGTAATTAGGTTGTCCTAATTGATGACATGAGTGTTTGCGGTAGATGTATGCATATATAAAAGGTTAATTCCTTGTGTGGGTAACATAATATGATGTGGATTAGATGTGTGTGATATAGTGTGAAGTGTGAAAGGTGATAGTTTTGAAGTATGAAGTGTGTAAAGTCAATTTTCAAGGCTTAATTGGGACTATATCTTCAACATATGTTAGATGCATTGTTAGCAGTTCATCCTTAGCAGTGAGCCACCCTTTCTTCTATCTCTTTCTATTTTGGATAATGAGTCCTTTGGGAAGTGAGCCATTCTTTCTAGACAGTGAGTCCTCCATTTTGTAATCCATTATAACCAATTATAATATATTGTGAGCTAATCCTCACCGTGGTTTTTCCCTTTCAAGGGTTTTCCACTTAAATCTAATGTCCTTGTGTTTATTGATGTGATGCGTGCTTTAATTGTTCCTTTGCATTTATGCAAGTTTAATGTGATGCTTTGACTGCATGTTTAAGTTGATGAAGTTAATGAATTCAGTGAATATTGATTCACACCCCCCTCTTAGTATTTTGAGTGTTCAACAGTAGTATGATAGGATCCTAAGCTTGGGGGTTATCACATCTCTCATCTTAGTGTTTTCATATCTCTACAGTGTTTTAGTGAAAATACTTTTTCTTTGTACTTTATCGTGGGTATGGATGTAAGTACACACCCTCATTGAATTGCAGGCTAAATTTAGTGTAATAAATTATCATCGCTCACAATTTCACACTAGGTTTGTCACCCTCTTTAGTGCATGTGTCTAATTGTGTGTGTGATGTACCTATTTTTCTATCATTTTGGGAAACTTAATTAAATCCTTATTTATCAAACTTTTGAAGAGAAAAAACTATTTAGACACGAGTTCCCAACACCCTTGTCCTAGCCATTCATCCCCAAAAATTCAAATCTTATTTTTGGCTTCAATCTATTTAAGAATTTGAATTCATTGTTGGTCTATCAAAATGATTAATTCAAATTGTGTTTAGATTCATATATATATATATATATATATATATATAATTTTTTCTCATTTCTAACTCCTAATGACATAACAATTTTACAACTCTAAAGGAAATTAATGCAACATCAAAAGAAAGAAAATAATAAGATAATTAGCATAATTACAGTCAATTACAATCTTCAACCTGATGAGGTATAAATAACCTCATGATTGTAATAAGCCAAATACCCTTCACTGTTTCTACCAATCACTTTGACCCTGGCAATTGTTTATTTTTAGGATTAATAATTGCTTACTTTTTGTAGAAAGATGTATAAAACTTTATTTCCTAAATCGATTGAAATTAGTTGATTAACACTGATATAATGGTATAGCTTTCAGTCATTGTACATGACATTATGCATGACCGAGTGGACTTTAAGCGAACTTCAAACAGATGAAGATAGAGCCCCAGAAGTTTAGGTGCTAGAAATTCAGGTGTACATAGTGAAACAAGTCCTTTTAATACTTTTTGTTTAATTTATGTTTAAAAACTTTATGGCTCCACTCCGAGCCTTTGATATGTTCTATATTATGGACCTCAATCAGTTGGTTAGTTGAAATTTAGTTAAAAGACTTTTTCAATGGTGATCTTCCACCATCTAAAATTTAGGATTTTTTTAGCAGTATAGTATATATATGTAACTGTCATAAATAATGCATACGTGATACTGTTATGTTATAATATGCTTTGAACTATGTCTCTGTGTTACACTTTTCTGATATGAATAAAATAGACTTTGCTAGTCTTATTCTAAGTTACTAGTTTTGTGTAATGGAATTGTCGTGGATGGACTAATTTTGAAGACGTGAAAGTACATGTGATCTGAGTTAATTGTAGGCATACCCAAGAGTTGGCCACTCGAGGGATCTTGTAGGATAGATAAGTATTTTCATTTTTAATGTTGTTTCCTTTATTTTGTACATGATAAATTTGAATTAATGTTATTTGTGTGTCAAGCTCTGTCAAATATTCCTGTAGGTCATAGTTTTAAATTTGCAATCTCAAAGTTCTGTTCATTTGAAATTCTGGAGCATCCACTCATGTTATTAGTTACGAATTGTCAATTTTACTTTTTTTCAGCAATTAGTCATTAGCCGTTAGTTGTTTTCATTTAAATTTTACAATTTTATTACAAGTGTTTCTTCTTAGATAATTTATATGCTTTCTAGTTTAATCATCTCATGCTTTCTAGCTTAAACAACTTCATGCTTTCTAGTTAAGTTTATGTTTACAACCGTTTCAATAATTTAGAAAATATAGGAGAGATAGCCAAGATGTTCCCTATTGCATACAACCTTTGAACACTACCCAGTCAATATAATTGATACATTTTCAACTAAAGCGATAGGACCTCACGACAGTCTGTCACTTTTTGGCGTCGTTGTCGGGGACCCTTCCTTTTCTAGCATTAGTAGGAGATTGCTTGAATATCTCTTTTAGAAAAAAAAAATATAATAGTTGTCAGGATTATTTTTCTGCATGGTCAAGAAATGAGACCCGCATGAAAGATTCATACCAAAACCCCCCCCAAAAGATGTTCCAACCACAAGCAGGGAGGTAGAAGTCTCAGTTGAAGAACTTATAGAAGAATTGATTGAGCAAGATCAACCTGAGACCTCCCAGTATACCTCAAAAATTCACCCATTAGAACAAACATTTTTACAGGAAAGCATTCCTTTGCATACCCCAAAACCTCGGCCATTAGAGAAAACTCTTGAAGAGGAACACATTCCTTTCAACGTATTGGGTGACCATAGAAATGGCCCTAACCCAATAGGGGGAGTGTGAACATTTACTTATTCTATTGTTCTCGATCAAGATGATGATACACCTATGAAAAAAATTACACCAACCTTCTTACCAACTTTCAGAGGTTTATCCTGTGAAGACCCTGACCAGTTCCTATTTGAGTTTAAAGTGTTATGTCAGACGTACGACTACAAGAATGATAGCCAAAAACTGAAAATTTTTCCCTCCACCCTGAAGGACATTGTAATGTGTTGGTTCATGGGATTAGCTTTAGGGTTGATAACCTCTTGGGATGATATGGAGTCTTCCTTTTTGGAAAAAATACCAAAGTTACTATAGAGTTGGCAATAGGAAAGAGGAGTTGTTCAAATTAAGGAAAAATGAAGATGAAATCCTAGAAGATTACTTGGATAGGTTCATCTTCTTATCTAAACGATGTGACGAAGAAGCCATAAGTCTAGAAATTATGAAGGCCATATTTCTCAAGGGATTTGATGAAGATGCTAGGAGGAGTCTAGATTTGATGGGAAAAGGAGATGTTTCCCAACTTGGACTCAATGATATCACTAAGTTATGTTGGAAATTTTTTGCATACTTGAGGAGGTATTTGTAAATCTACACTTTTAAGAGGATCCAATGAAATAGGTAAATTGCGTGAGGAGATAGTGAATCTCAAAAATGACATTCTTGTTCAACTAAACACCACATTGGATGGAATACGAAAAAACACATAACCCCGAGACCTTATCCATCTATTGTCCGGGTGATCCCATAATAATGGGTTACAATTTTGGCCAAACTTGACATTAAAATCAAGATTTTTCACCTATTATTCACTTTCTTACACCTATAGCAGCTAAACCATTAAGGTTTTGAAGATGAATCAAACTAGTTATTTGTTAGATACTTTGTGTAGATTCTAATTATATTTTAAAAAAATTCAAAAAAAAAATTGTGAATCATTTTATGTAATTTTTAATAACTTATTTTTCTACTAATCAAGATTTTTAAAAAGTGATGTTCACTTCGGCACACATAACTTTTTTTATAGATAGGATACAATTCTAATTTTTAAAATGAAATTTTTTCACACCAATATCTAAGGGATGGATATTTTTTCATAATTTTTTGTTACATATTTTTTTTTAATTAATTTTCCAAGTCAGCGTAATTATAATTTGGATAGAGGTGTACTTCGACACGCATAACTTTTTTTGTATTCATTTGAATTAACTTATTATTTTTTGTTGGAATAAGGACATCAATACCTAGGGCATGTATTTTTTAGAAATTTTTTCTCTATTTTTCTATTTTTTCGTATGTGTGAACTAAAGAATTGATGTTCATTGAAAATCCTACATTCACAAGAAATAAAAAATAAATATAATAATAAATTAAATTATTTAAAATTATACTTTTTAGGAAGCTTATAATAAGGACTACATACTTACAAAAATAAATTTTAAATGAATTCATTTGATCCCCAAAAGGTAAATCAAAAGTGGTTTTTTATCAGCATTTTGATAGGTGTAAGGAGACTCGATTATAGGTATGGTTTAAATCTAACAAGGTTCTATCCAAGGGGTTTGAACTAAGGGGTTTGATCAATCCCTCTTTAATTAAAATAATTTAAATGGAACCTTTAAAGTCATAAATCATTGTATTTTTCTAAAATATGTGATTTCGGCAAAATCGGATGTCCCAAAAAGTGTAACCCATTATTGTGGCAGCACCCTCCTAGGTGTCAAAACAAACATCTATTAAGAGAATGCCCTTTGGAAAAATTTAAAATGTGCCAAGTTTGTGAGAAGAGTCATGCTACTAATCAATGTGAGATCCTAAATGCAATCAAAAATTCCAAGAAGAGGGCATCTCAGGTTGAGGAGGTTAACTTTGTAAATCAAAGACCTGGAGGGAATTTCTCTTACAGTCATAATTCAAATCTCACCTGGTGATCTCCAAACAATTGGAATAATAATAAGTGGGTGGCACCTTGGCCTCAAGAACCACCTAGCTGGGGAGCTTACCCTTGGGGACCACTTGAATGGAAAAATCAGTCATGGGGAAACCCTTAATGGCCAAACTAGACTCAACAACAATGGTATCCTGAAAATCCTACTCCTCAATGGAATCAACCTCAAAATTACTTTTACACTAGGCCTAGGAGGATTCCTAATCCACAACAAAAAAATTTACCAGCTCCTTAGAACCCTCAACAAAATGAGCAAGTCAACCAACCACAACTTCCAACACAACCTATCCTTAATCCAAAGAATAACCGTCAAAATACCCTAGTGTATTCTACGAAACAAGAAAATGTGATTGGACTTAATGTTATCCATTGTGGAAACCTACATTTAAGGTCGGGAAAAACACTCCAACAGCCTACTATAGTTGAGATCCTAGACAAGCCGATTAAACAATCTGCTAAAAAAGCTAAGACATCTTCCACACCTTTAGAGAAAAACCCAGTGAGTAATCAAGACAAGACCCAAGCTCCTTTTCCAAAGCGTCTCAAACCAACCGCCTTGAAAAACCCTCTAAAAATGACCTTATCCACCAAAACCGCGTTGATACAAGAGATTAAACAACTTAAAATCGAGGTTCCTTTGTTACAAGCGATTAAAGAGATCGCTCAACTAAACCAACTAATCAAACAGTTGCACACCAAAACACCAGGAAGGAAACCAAAATGGATTAATACTGTTCACATAAATGGATATCTAGCTAACTTTTTGGCTGGAAAAACCGCAGCTCCAAAACATGATGACCCAGGTAGTCCACTTATAACAATGACAATCAATGAATTAGAAATACCTAATGTACTCGTGGACCTAGGAGCATCCATTAATGTAATGACGGCCGATGTTATGGAAAATTTGGGACTCACTGATTTACGTCCCACAACTACAGTGTTGCAGATGGAAAATCAATCCATAGCTATTCCCAAAGGTGTTATAGAAATGTTCTTGTTAAGGTTGACAGTTGAGAATATCTAGTAGACTTCCAAATAATCCGGTCCCTCACACTGAAGGACAGTTATCCTATCATCCTAGGAAGATCATGGCTAGCTACAATTGTAGCCAAGATTGATTGTAGGGAGGGAGGAATGACCATTTCACATGGTCCAAATAGAAAACATTTATTCCTGTATCCCCACACTAAACCTGCTGAACATAATCAAGTTTGGGTTGATGAAACAGACGGTCCCAACGAACAAGAGAATCTAGCCTCACTTGCTATGGTAGTTATTAAATAACATGGTGAAGAGTCGGAAGATGAACTGGACAATAATATGGAAAATATTACCATAGACTCAAGTGATGAAATGATAGACGTAGAAGAGATTCTAGGGCATCCAATCAATGTTGATCATACTGAATTTGATTACACTAGCTTCATGGTATTACCTTGTCCCCTGGCTAATATCATTCCAAAAATGGATCACTTCTTCGAAGATATTGCTATACTTCATAGAAGCATACCACATAGCTATCCTCTCAACACTTTGACCAGAGAAGTATATATTTTCACCTCCAACCATTGAGGGGTCAAAACCATCATGTTATTATGAGGAAAAACTTTGAATATCAACAACCGGTTGACAGAGCCAAAAGAGTACAAATTGTTTTATGTATTGGTGAATAGATCTAAAGCTTTTTCTTGGGATTATACATACATGAGAGGAATACACGCAAGTGTTTGTACCCATCACATCTATATTGAGGATGTTAGACATGTTTGTCAACCACAACAAAAACTCAATCCTACCTTGAAAGACATTGTTAAAACATAAATTGAGAAAATCTTGCAAGTAGGATTCATCTATCCCATTTTTTACAGCAAATGGGTTTCGCCTTTCATTGTGGTCCCAAAGAAAAATGGGAAGTGGAGAGTGTGCATTGACTATAGGGAACTCAACAAAGCTACCCATAGAGATTACTTCCCTCTACCGTTTGTAGACCAAGTCTTGGATAATTTGGATGGGAGGAAGTATTTCTCATTCTTGAATGGATTCAGTAGATATAACCAAATACAAGTAGTCATAGAAAACCAAGACAAAACAACTTTCACTTTCCCTTGGGGAACATTTGCATATTGTTTCCTTCCTTTTGGGCTATGCAACGCTCCTGCAACATTTCAGAGAGCTATCCTGGCAATATTCGTTGAGCTAGTGAATGACTATGTGGAATTCTACATGGATGACTTCACTGTGTATGGGTCAAATTTTCATGAAGGCCTTCAAAATTTGGACAAAGTATTGAAGTGATGTGAGGACCATCGACTATCCCTAAGTCACGAAAAATACCTAATAATGGTAGAACAATGGATAGTGTTGGGACACCACATTTTAGCTGGAGGGATAAAAGCGGATCCTAAGAAAATTGAGGTAATACAACAACTTGAGACTCTGAAAAACCAAACTGGTGTTAGAAGTTTCTTAGGACATGCTGGATACTACCAAAGATTCATAGAAAATTTTAGCAATATTGCAACCCCTATGTTTTCCCTCCATCAAAAGAATGTAGAGTTTGTCTCGACACCATAGTGTCAATCATAATTTGAGATCATTAAGGAGAAACTCATCTATGCTCCTGTCCTACATGGACCTAATTGGAACATTTCATTCCATATTTATGCAGATGCTTTTGATGATGCTATTTGAGTAATTTTAGGTCAGGAAGATAAGAATGGGGGAAAGTATGCTATCTATTTCATTAGTAATAATTTGACTCCCACTGAACGGAATTATACCACCACAAAGAAAGAATTTTTAGATGTAGTACATGTAATCAAGAAATTTCAACATTACATCATAGGGTACAAAGTAACTGTGTTCACAGACCATTTGGCCATCAAGTACCTAATGAATAAACCTATAGTAAACAATAGGATAATCAGGTGGTTATTGCTTCTACAAGAATTCAATGTGACCATTATTGACAAACTTGGGAAGTCCAATGTAGTTGTGGATTTCTTATCACGGATCAAACAAGACAATAGAGATTGTGCTCCTGTGCAGGATGAATTCCTAGATGAAAATCTATTTTCCATCTCCATTAAAACCCCTTGGTTTGCTGACATCACCAACTACTTGGCCACTTCAGACTTGCCACCAGATTTTATTTCAAAACAGAAGAAACACCTCGTTCGAGAAAGAACTCCATTCAAATGGATTAATGGAATATTATTTCGATGTGGTTTTGATATGGTTTTATGACGTTGTGTCAGTGTAGATGAAACCTATAACATCCTTAGATCTTGCCATGATGACCCCTTTGGAGGAAATTATTCTACCAAGAGGACATCCAATAAGATTTTGGGTAGAAGATATTACTTTCCCTCTATGCATAAAGATGTAAAAAAATATGTTCGTCATTGTGATGAATGCCAAAGAGTAGGAAGACCCACTGCATCCAATGAAATGACTCTGCAACCCTAGGTAGTTCTTGAACCATTTGAAAAGAGGGGATTGGATTTTATCGGTCCTATAGACCCCTCTTCACAAGGAAATGAGTACATTTTAGTCTATACCGATTATCTAACTAAATAGGAAAAAGTTCAAGCTTTAAGAGTCGTTAGGGAAGAACAAGTTGTTGAATTCCTGTATAACAAGATTTTTCTTAGATTTGGAGCCCCTAGGACAATTGTCATAGATCAAGGACCCCAGTTTATGTCTAATGTTATGTTAGCCTTTACTGATCATTTTTAGGTAAGCCATAAGAAGTCATCACCCTATCACCCACAAGCAAATGGTCAAGTAGAAGTCACTAATAGGGAGCTAGAGAATATTTTAACAAAAATAGTTTCATCAAGGAGAAAAGATTGCACCAAAAAATTACTTGAAGCCGTTTGGGCTTATAACACAACTTGGAAATCAACCACTGGTTTCAGTCTATACGAGTTAGTTTTTGGGAAGAAATCTCTTCTACCCATTGAATTTGAACTTCAAACCTTGAGAACAATAATGGAGTTAGGATTAGATCTCAAACGAGCCTAGGTTGAAAGAGTCCTACAACTTAGTGAATTAGATGAACTCCATTTAGATGTTGTCCACCAAACTAAGCTATTTCACAACAAAAGGCCTGGCATGATAAACACATAAAAGAAAGAGAGTTCCATAGTGGGGATTGGCTGTTGTTATTCGATTCCCGATATAAAGATCATCAAGTGAAATTGAGGAATCATTGGCTAGGTCCATATGAAATTTTTGAAGTGTTTTCAAATAGTGCAGTGCAACTCAAGCCCATTGATGGTGACACTCAAACTCTGTTAGTCAACGAACATCGATTACACATCTACCATAAACCAGTTAATAGGGAGGAATTTACAAGGATGGTAGAAATGCATTGAGGAGAAATACAATGCATTGACTCTACTACAGAAGAGCCAATAGAATGTTTGAATTAATAGTCACCCAGTCTTTAAAAAAAAAACTTAAATTTTGCATGTGTATGCATTTGTAATTACTTCAGGGCTTTTCTTTTGAATTTTTCATCTTTTGTACTTGGCTAAAAAAAATTTCTATCTTGCAGAACTTTATTTCTAATAAAATGCAAATTTTGACGCATCTTGTTGCGATGCTCCGGAACTTGTTGGCTCAGTTACTGTGATGCTCTGTAACTTGCACACCTAATTGGTGTCATTCCCTATTTTATTCTTGCAGTCTAGCACATCTTTCAATAATGCTTTGAAAAGTCTAAAGTCCAAATTCCTTCATTTGGCTTCCTTCTTCTAGCGGCATCTTTTGGCGATGCTTCAGAAATTTTGTTTCTTCCTTTCGGTGGCATCTTTTAGCGACTCCATAAATTTTGTTGTTGCTTTTGGCTATATCTTTCAATGATGCTCCAGAATTTTGTTCCTACACTCCGGCGGCATCTTTCAGCGATGCTCTAGAGTTTTGTTCTTGCATTTCGACTGCATCTTCCAACGATGCTCCAAAACTTTGTTCTTGCATTCTGGTTGCATCTTCCAGCGATGCTCTGAAACTTTGTTCCCACATTCTAGCGGCATCTCTCAGCAATGCTTCAGAACTTCGTTCTCGCATTCCGAAAACATCTTCCAGCGACATCTTTCAACGATGTTTCAAAAATTTTCTACTTCATTTTTTCATCCCGACCACATCTTTCAACAATGCTCCAGACTTTTGTAAACTCCCTTCCTTTCCAAATGCTCTAATATTTCTAGCATCATACACATTCCCATCATTAAATTTTTCCATCACCTTCAAAATCCACACCCTACACTGCCATCTCTTAACATAATAAATCAAAATTATTATGGCTACTTCTCATCATAGTAATTACAACATTAATTACCTATCCCATATTCATTCATAATAAATTCATCGCCACCCTTGCCATCCCATTTGATTATACTGTTACGTCAGTAAAGGTAAGCGATTTTCAAATGTATGATGGGATGTAAGGTATATATAGCTTTTACTTTAAGTAGGTAATTATTGTGAATATAAATAAATAAATTGGCACATTCCAGCACCCCTTTCTAAACTTAGTAAATTGTGCGACTGCACGTTTGCTTGAGGTGTGCCAATTTATGTGCTTTTTCCCATGCAAAGTAATAAAGAAAGTACAATGAAGCCCAAACGCAAAAAATAATTCATGTCCCATCAACTGTATCAAAGTATGAGTGCTTGGTTTTGTTTAAGCAATTTTTGAACGCTATGACATTCAGTAGAAACTGAATAGAACCACAAGAAAGACATAGTATGGGAGGAGCTAAACGAAAAAATAGAGCCAACTTCTACAAATAAGTTATTGGCACTAAGTAATATTTTAGAACTATTTCAGAGGGTTGGGTGGTTGATGTTTATGAAGAAGTTTGAAGGGCACAATGAGTAGTTGGTAAAAGAATTTGTAGAGAATTTATCAGATGGTCAATCTATAGTACGTGGCAAGAGATTCAAGGTAAGCCCTCAAATAATTTCTCATTTATCTAGTATTAGAAATGAGGGTATCAATTTGTCAAAAACCACAAATATTTCCTATCAAAGAATGGTAGAAATTTTTAGTCAGGAGGGAGAACCTAGTCCTTTGCTTGTTGCCACTCGGGGGCGGAAGGGATTTCAAAGAATGTCAATACCAGAGCCATGGAGAACAATAGTTTCTTGGATTATTAAATATTTCACATGTGAGGGACAACGTGTTGTCATAGTTGGTCCACCTTTTTGACTACTCATTCATTTGCGCCAGGGTGCTGGAAACCTTGAATTTAGGGCTAACCTTCCTGCATTTCTTAGTGATTCTATTGTTAACATGATAGAAAGATTCAAAATCGGTTCAGGGCTGCTAAAACATCATGGCCCCATTCATTTAATTTGTAAACATCATTTCCAAAGAAAAACGGAAGGAAAGTGACAAAATATCTTCAAAATTTTGAAAACCCAGAACCCACAAGACATTTTGAAGAACGTGAGTCATTTGGTCGAGTGGCTCAAAATTTGAAAGAGATTTCCTTTGAGCCCTGAGATGTTTCTAAGCCCCAACATGCCAAAACAACTCTTGATGGCAAAGCATCAGAAATTTTCCCAATATTTTAGAAACCCCTGGAAATCAAGAAAATGTAGACATAGTAAATTCTAGAGATGAAGATACTCCTCCTCGCAAGAAGAAAAAGAGGTCTAAAATAAAATTGCAAACACCTTCTCCTTTAACGAGAAGTAAGTCATTGTCTACTAAAATTAGTGGTGCAGTAGCTTGTGATCAATTGCATGCCCCTAAAAAGAAGAGGCACGATTGGAAACCACATAATATTGTAGCTCAATCATTGGAAAATGAGGTTTAGCCATGTGAAGAGACAACAGAAGAAAGTGAAAAACAAACTAGTAAATCCCTTGAGGCCGAGAAGGAGGATGTACCACTTCAGTCAAGACAAGTAGAGATAGGGGGACAATCACCACACTATATGGGTGTTGGGGATGAATTTGCAAAATAGTTGTCTCCTCTGGTTGCCAATGTTACAGAACAAGGTTCATTAGAGGTACATGATGAAGAAAATATAACTAGTAATGATGTAGAAATTCTTAATTTTCCTTTTTCTACCAATATAGAGGTTGAGAAATTTGATCATAGAGAAACAAATATAGAAGAATTAAAAGTATAAATTATTTAGATGAAATGTAAATTGTAGCAAAATGAAGAACAGGTGAATAAACAAAAGCAAGAAATTAGCATGCAAACTAAACTTCTGATGCAAAAAGATCAAGAAATTGCAACTTTTAAGGATCAAGTAGAACAAAAGGATAAAACTATTGAAGGGTTGTAGATTCAAGTACAAGAGATTGATGAGAAAAATAAATATTTTTTTGTCAGTTTATCTGAAAAAGATAAACAAATAAATAATTTAACTGATAATTTGACGCAATCACTCACATTTTTTTTAAAAGAGCGAGAAAAACAGAAATATGAGCTCAATGTATCTTTGAGAAAAAATGTTGAGTTAGAACAAGATTTGCAAGAAATTAATGTTAAACCAACAGTGGAGTCAAAATAAGTATAGACCGAACCAACCAAAATGGAGTGGTTTGAGGTTCACATTCCTCCATTGTTGGTTAAACGGATGGAAAGATCTTATTTCCTGAGACAAGCAAGGGCAAAGAATGTCAGACTTAAAAAGGAAATAGTTTTATTAAAAGAATCATATGATAGGCTTTATCAGGCTAAAATAGATGCATGCCAAATTGGGGAGTTATTATTAGCCTGTAGGAGACCATCCAAGTTGTATTCTATGTTTTTTAATAAGCAATTGTTAAGATGGAAACTGTTGAGAATTTCTTGCAATTTACCTCATGGTCCAGATGATGAGAAATTTTTAAAAGCATTTAAAGAGGCAACACTTGTTAAACAAAACTTGCTTTGTGAATTCTTTGTACATAATCTATTTTTAGAGAGACATATTGATTTCTTTGTCAACCTCTTTGTTGGAGAAGTACAACTTAGGGCATTCATGTCTACCCTTTAGAATCAGATTTAGTGGCAGGAAAAAACCAAAGAGTATTTGTAGGAAAAAAGGAATGTGGGACTTTAGATGAGATATCCTAATAGAAAACCCTTTTCCTTTAAAGCTTAATTTCAAAGAATTAAGATCCATGAAGTTGTAAGAAGTAAATTATAATGATAATGTTTAGATCTATTTTGAGAATTTCAAAGTCCAGGGGCCAAAATTGATAGAAAAAGCATGGAGTGCCTATGAGGAGAGGTACACTCCTCTGCCTATGTATCTTAAAAAGAGGGAATTTATTTCACCTACCAATATAAAGTGGTCCTACAAAAGGGCTGAGACATTAGTAGAGATACTGCAGTAGCTTAAAACTGAATGGATAGGGATGAGGTATATACCTCCATTACTTCTTCAGCCACCCCCTGCAGTACTTGTCACTACAAACTAGAATCTCGAGGACTTACATTCATGGAAAGTAAGGGTTAAATACAATGAGGGTTTTCTTAAAAATATTGATGATTAGGATAGAGAAGTAGAAGACCTATATGATCTTAGCTCTAAATATAATGAATTGAATAGAAGAAGAGATGTAGATAGGCAGATATCCTAGCAAAGTGTAGGAGGACCTACTCAGGCCTAAGAAGGAGAGAGTGATGAGGTATAAATAACCTCATGATTATAATAAGCCAAATACCCTTTGTTGTTTCTACCAATCACTTTAACCCTTCCAATTGTTTATTTTTAGGATTAATAATTGCTTACGTTTTATAAAAAGATGTATAAATCTTCATTTCCTAAATCAATTGAAATTAGCTAACTAATGTTGATATAATGGTATAGCTTTCAGTCCTTGTACAAGACATTATGGATGACCAAGTGAAACTTAAGCGGACTTCAAACAATTGAAAGTAGAGCGTCAAAAGTTTAGGCACCAGAAATTCATGCGTGCATAGTGGAACAAGTCCTTTTAATGCTTTCTATTTAATTTTTGTTTAAAAACTTTATGGCTCCACTCTGATCCTTTAATATGTTTTATATTATGGACCTCAATCAGTTGGTTAGTTGAAATTCAATTAAAATACTTTTTCAACGATGATCTTCCACCATCTAAAATTTAGGATTTTGTCAGCAATATATTATATATATGTAACCACCAAAAACAATGCATACGTGATATCGTTATGTTATTATAATATGCTTTGAACTATGTCTCTATGTTACACTTTTTTGATATGAATAAAATACACTTTTCTAGTCTTATTCTAAGTTACTAGTTATGTGTAATGAAATTATCGTGGATGGACTCATTTTGAAGATGCGAAAGTACATGTGATATGAGTTAATCGTAGGCATACCTGAGAGCTGGCCACTCAAGGGATCTCGTAGGATAGATAATTATTTTCATTTTTAATGTTGTTTCCTTTATTCTATACATGATAAATTTGAATGAATGTTATTTGTGTGTGTCAAGCTCTGTCAAATATTCTTGTAGGTCGTAGTTTTAAATTTGCAATCTCAAAGTTTTGTTCATTTGAAATTCCAGAGCATCCACTCTTGTTGTTAGTTACGAATTGTCAAGTTTAGTTTTTGTCAGTAGTTAGTCGTTATCCATTAGTTGTTTTCATTTAAATTTTACAGTTTTACTACAAGTTTTTCTTCTTAGGTAATTTATATGCTTTCTAGTTTAATCATCTCATGCTTTCTAGATTAAACAACTTCATGCTTTCT
>VDFB02332605.1:24164-51560 GCA_007258455.2 Sequoia sempervirens
CTAACAACAAATTCATGTTCATGTATTGCAACATTTTTTGTATTTATGTTTATTATTATTATATGTAGTTACATTTGCAAGATCTCAATAATACTCCTTCATCCTCCTTGCATGAGATTGGTACAACTACATCAATCCAACAAGGGTTCCAAATTTGAGTGGTAAGATATCCTTTTACATTTGTATTATCATTTGTCAATTATCTTGTCTTTGCTCCCTCAAGAGCACACACTCTTTATCATCTATCATCATAGTCTTTATGGAGGTGGGAAAACCAACACAAATTTTGACCAAGGCAAGCCCCTATACAACACAATCCTTCTCCTTCTATTTGGATTTTGCAAATTTACAAGTTTGTTGGTGATCAAAGTGGATTTGACAACTTAAGGCTCCTAAAACCTAATTCATGCATTCATGTACTTATCATCAATAAGCTAGGGTTTTCTATTTATTTGCACACTATCAAACTTCGAAACCTAATATTGACTATTAGAAACCTTCAAACATTGGTACACCTGTGCAAATCCTAAAACCCTAGATTTCAACACTTTTGGACTAGGGTGCCCAACACCGCTGTCCTGCTAGTTCTACTCTAAATTTCAATGTTAGATTCCTCTTTGTCTACAACCTTCAAATTTTCTTTTCGTTTATGTCATTCTATTCTATAATCTCCAAATTCTATTAAACTTAGTCTGTTTGATCCTAATTCACCTAGTTAAATACATCTTATCATCAATCATTGCACAATACAACAAAAATGGACCAAAACCCTAACCAACCTATTTGGCTCTCCTTTGAAGACAACAACCAAATAATACCTCTTGGTTAATTTTAACTCCCTAATTTTTATAGTGAAAGATAATTGATCTAGTTTAAGTCATTTAGGCTAGATCTCCTTTCGCCATCTTACAAGTTAATCTCATTTTTATAGGAGGCTTGTTCTAGTTTAAGTCATTTAGGTTAGATCTCCTTTCACCATATATGAATGGTAATCCTAAAAATCAAATTGGATGTTGAACAAATTACTTTTTGGACTTTTCCATCAACACATGTCAAATAGAGTGGCCATACATCTAACACTGAGGTGAGATTGACTATTTTTAATCACTAAATATTAATAAATTAATATTAGGTAGATTTTGGCAATTTAATAATGATGTTTCATTTTCAGATGATGACATCAATTGATACTCCTAGTATTCATACCACAATAGAGCATGGTTTTGTTGCAATCGTATCATCTTTGATGCCTTTGAAAAAGGTATGATCCAGATTAGTAAATTTTATATTATATTTATTTTTATATGTCTATTAGTAAAAAATTGAATGATATTAATTTGTATTTTAATTTCTATCTTGATTCTTACCACATGGCTTCACAACTCTAGATTGTGAACATGCCCCTATTATGGATAAAAAGAGGAAAAAAATTGTTTAGAGTCATTATGAGTATGCAATAAGTGATTATTTTGTTATGTCACTCTATAATTTAATTTTTATATATTAATCTATATACTTTTTCTTTTATTAGGTGGAGCTTCATAATAGCTTTGAGAGGAGGTCGAGTTAGTAAGTTTGAAAGCAATCATCATCATATGCCTCTCCATCCATTTGACAATAAAATGTGGCTTGTGATCTCTTCCCTTCTCCTACAAGGAAGTGACTACATTAGGGCCCTTTGTTGTATTCTTATATGGTAGTTTTTTACATGTATTTTTATATTATAGATATGTGACATTATATTCCTATGTGGCTTTCTTATATATATTTTGTACTTTTACTGACATATAACATTGTATGCCTATATGAATTTTGGTTAATAAAAAATTATTTTACCAATGTTGTCCATATTTCTTATAAATGAGTAATTACACCAATGATGTCCATATTTTCTATAAATGGTTAATTAAATAAATGAATAATAACACAAGTGAAAAGAGGGAATATGGGAAATGTATTTGATAATAAATTAATAATTACATGAGTAAGAGGAACGAATATAGGACCTCTTTTGTGACTTCAAGCCAACCACCTTGTTTTTCTCTTTCCATTCTAGATATTTTCTCAAGCATGATGATTCTGTGACATAGATATATGATTTTCATAACATATTTTTATTGTGATTTGGTCATGTATTGTGCATAAACTATCAAAACTTATTTTTATGGATTTCGATGAAATTCATCATGGTCTCATACGTCGTCTTCTTCACCATTGTATCTAAATGTGTAAAATCCTATAGACTATCATCACAAACTTCATTAATGGTTATTCAAAGCCATATGACTTCCATGTGTGTCATACAAAGGTTTCTCTATCATTTGAATCCCTTTTTATTTTCAATTTTCAAGATAGGCCTACCTATAGAATGTCTATCATGAACATCTCTTACAAGGTTTATGGAATACAAATTTACTACCTTCTTCACTATATTTCATGGTTCTTTAATTGAAAACACTATAATTGGCTTAGTCATCTCAAGCTTGTAGGTTGTATTTATTTTCTATGCAAAGTCACTAAGAGACATAGATATTACTATCATTATTCTTTTTAGATAGCTATTTTTTCCACATATTCTAATCTTTAGCATGCTCTTGACTCTTCTTTGTTCACCACTCATTCAATTCAACATACCATTGTACTATTTACATCATTGTCTCCATTTATTATTATCATTTATACTTTGTTTTTTGGAATGATTGTGATTTGTCTCGTGATAGGAATTTTAATGTCATTTAGCCTTGCATTCTACACCATCCTCTTGGTTTTCCACTATCATACATGTTGTAGATTCTAGGCATTCTATGGATTGTGTCACCTGATTTGAATAATAATGTCATTTGTAGGTTGATTTTGGATTGATTGCTTCTAAGTTGTGTCATACATTTGAAAACACTATTATTGTTGTGACTATATTACTATGAGGAACTATCATAAAACTCCTTGTCATTATTGCACTTTGCAGGTCATTTTGACTATCCTTGTCTATCATTTATCCATCTTAGAGCATCAACTGTCCTACAAGCCTCTCAAATCACTAGCATTCACTATCATTTTCAAACACTGCCTTAATGGATGAGTCATTTTCATACTATTTCATTATGACTATACATTATGATTATGTTTACATGCACTATGAATGATGCTTCTTGTGTTAAAATAATTCAAGACAAATCCCACATATATGTATTCCAATCATAGCATGATTGAGGTATATTACCTTCTATTCTATCTCTTTTTACTAACACTATTTTCATTTGGTCATCTATAGTTGTGTAATGGTTTAAATGCAATTTTGGATTGTCATCAACCCAAACCTCAATCTTGTTGGTCTTTTTGTGATCAAACTCTTAGGCTCATATAATTTGGATAAACCTTTTATACTTTTCCCTTATGATTTTGTTTCATACTTAACTGGCATGTCATATATTCATGATAGTATATTGGTTGTCATTTCATTATTGATCTTGGCATTTTCAACACCATTTCCATTTCATATATGTGAGTTGTCTTCTTAAGTCTACATGCTTATTTCTTCAACACATAGCATAGAATATGATTTCATTATTTCTCTTTCTTTTCATGGAACACTATACCTTCTTCGTTACCTTATCATTTCTTGAAGACCACTACCCTTCAAAATGCTTGTTCTTTTAGCATTGTTCTTTTCCTTGTATGTCTCTTGTCATTGTGGTTTGAATGCCACTGTCATACATTCGAGAACACTATTATGCTTCTCTTATAGTACCATGGAATTTCATTTTATAGTCCATAAGTTGAGTTTTCATGTTAGGACTATTTTCATCATGTTGACTCTATCATATCGATCACTATTTGTCACAAAAAAATGTTATAATGCCTCCATCAACAGTGTAGAGGTTATTGTTTCAAATTTTGGATAGTAATTTTCATCACAATGTATATGTTTGGAACTTGAAGAATTCAACACACTCTTGGTAAGCTTTATAATGCTTTGATAACCCTCTTAAATTATGGATCATCCTTTGAATATTGTCCCTTGATACTTGGTAACTTGTAGATTATCTTCATTCTTCTAGAGTTTGACCTATTGATTCTCATAGGCTACACTATATCATACATAAGTTGAAGTAAATTTCATTAAATGGTGGTTTATCATGACAGCCAATGCTATTATCATGACAAAGTTGCAACCTACCTTGGATCTCCAACAACTACTATTTCATAGTTTGGTAGATTTTGATATTAAGGCCCTTAAGTCACTGCATCGAAAATAGTATAGCTCAAAACAATCGGGACACTAGTGGTGCAAAACAAGGCCTCTAGTTGAATATGTTCATAGAGTCGATTGGGCTCCATGACACACAAAATGCAAAAAAACATGTTTCAACATTTACACTACTCTCAACTAATTCTTTTTGCAAAAATGCATTCATTGTTGGAATCGTCAAATGGTGTCAAGTTGACTAGAATCAATATAGGGTACTGTAGAGGGACCCCATATCCACCGATAGGTTTATACAAAAAAAAATTAGGTGCCATGGATTCTGAGAACCAATATGTCATTATTTGGCATTTTTTTGTACTTAGGGATCTTAAGAGACTATGTTGAAATAGTGTAGCCCAAAACGATTGGGAAAACTCAGGTGCAAAATAGGGCCTTCCCTAGAATTCACCCACCCACCCTAATTTTTTCGTGCATTCAATTGAGCTCCATGAGATGAAGAACACAAAATATGGCTACTAAAAAGTTTTTGTTAAACATAAATGACATTTTTTGTAACTTTTCATACATCATTGCCACAACCAAATGGTGTGGAGATTAAAAAATTGAGAGAGGTTATTTTGGAGGAACATTTCATGTAGTTGTAGCTTGAGAAAAATATTTGTAGGTGCCATATATTCCAAGAACCAATCCATCATAGTTTGGTAATTTTTTGCACTTAGGGCTCTTAAGAGACTACATTAGAATAGTATAGCCCAAAATAATTGGGATAGCTAGGGTGAAAAAAGAGGCCTCCCCTAGTGTTCACCCACCCACACCAATGTTTCCATGCAATCAGTTAAACCCCATGAGACAAAAAACACAAAATATGGCTCTCAACAATTTTTTCTTGAACAAAAATGATGCTTTTTGTAACTTTTCATACATCATTGCCACAGTCAAATAGTTTTTAGATAAAAAATATGAGAGAGGATATTGTTGAGGGATTCTATGTGCATATTTAGGTTTAGATAGAAAATTCATAGGTGCCACAAATTATGAGAACAAGTCTTTCATTGTTTGGCAATTTTTTGCATTTAGATCTCTTAAGAGATTGTGCCAGAATAGTGTATCCCAGAATGATTGGGATAGTTGTGGTGCAAAAAATGTCTTCCCCTAGTTTTCACCTTCCTTCTCTAATGTGTTCATGTATTATTTTGATCCCCATGAGATGAAGAACACAAAATATGGCTCTCGACAAGTTTTTGTTGAACACAAATGATGATTTTTACAAATTTCCACACATTGTCGCCACTATTAAAGGGTTTAGAGATAAAAATATATATATAAGTGATTTTATTGTGGAGGGACCCTATGCATAGTTGTAGATTCAAATAAAACATTCATAGGTGTCATGGATTTTGAGAATCAATATGTCATAGTTTGGCATTTTTTGCACTTAGGGCTCTTAAGGGACTACAAAATAGTGTAGCCCAAAATGATCAAACCACTTGAGGAATGAATAGAGGCCTTCCCAAGAATTCAACCGTCCATCCATACATGTTGGTGTAGATGGTTTTACCCCACAACCCACAAAATATAAAATATGTTTCTTGCCATATCTGCACTGCTTTCAATTGACACTTTTTGCAAGAATGCATTCATTGTTGGAATGGTCAAATAGTGTTGAGTTGACCAAAATTGAAAGAGGTTAGTGTGGAAACACCCCATATCCACTTGTAGATCCATACAAAATATTTCAATGTGTCATGAGCTCCAATAACTACTTTGTCATATTTTAAAAGTTTTTTGCTCTAAGGGATCTTAAGAGACCATGTCAAAATAGTGTACTCTAGAATGATCGAGTGACTTGGAGAAAAAATAGAGGCATTCCCTATCATTCACCCACCCACTTAGACATTTTCTCATAGTTATTTTTCCCATGATTCACGAAACACAAAATATGTTTCTTGTCATATTTGCATTGCTCTTAACTGACACTTTTTGCAACAATGCATTCATTGTTGGCATGGTCAAACAATGTTGAGTTGACTAAAACTGAGAGAGGTTAACATAGAGGGACCCCATATCCACTTGTAGATCTAGACAAAACATTCCTATGCCCTAAAAGCTCTAATAACTACTCTATCATAGTTTTGAATTTTTTCTATCAGGGCTCTTAAGAGGTTACATTAGAATAATGTACTCTAAAATGATTGTGTGACTTGGGGAACAAACATAGGCCTTCTCTAACATTCACCCGCACACCCAAATGTGTTGGTGCAGTTGGTTTGTTAAAGCTACTTCATGGCCAACCTAGGTTAAGTTACTTCATCCCTAAAAACACCTAATTCTTAATTTCTCGTGGCCAACCTAGGAATTTCCTATTTATGAATATTATAACAACCCTCTTTATGGCTCTACAATAGTCATATTTATCATATTCTTCTCATTCTTGTGGACATAATGATTCCCCATAGCTAGCTCTTTGTGTTTACTACCATAGACAACCAAAATATTTCAATTTTCTAGCCTGTATTCATGTGATTTGATGATCTCGTGGGTTGTTATGGCTGTCCCAACATAGCAGTGGATTGTTACATGAATTATCATAACCCTAAACACATGAAACTCTCATTCTTCATGAATATATCCATCATTACCTCTTTTAGTGATCTTTTATAAATCTTAAGGCAATTTGTCAACCTTCTTTCATGGTGATTTCATACGTAATAGGGTTCCAAATGGCATTATAATAGTCCCATATGATTTCCATGGATGAATATGATAGTGGATAGTCCTAGGGTAGTATTCAATAAACCCTTAAGGTATTTGATGGGTAGCCAAAGGCCATCAAACCTAAGAAACCCTCACTGAAATCTAAAAGACAATTAGAAGCCATGCCAAGAAAGAACAAAGGTGTGCATAATTGTGGTGATGTATAAGGTGAAACTAGAAGTCATGTCTAAAATAGTTTCAGGTGGTTCGGTGACACATGACAATATGTTGGTAACATGAAGATCCTAAGAACATATGTAACTTCTATGGTGATGTAACTCTATCAATGACATTAATAAAACTACTAGGTTGGTTTAGGATAGTCCACTTAATCTTGTTGCAGTTTCATTCATTCTTGACAATGTCAATATGACATAACCTTAATCATTCCACACTTGCATTCCTCCTTTATATGACTTAAATTCTTGTATGACTAGGGGATTTTTTTTTAAATGTATCATTATCACTATGCAGCTAGTGAAGATTGTCCTAAATAAACTGACTTCATTAAAATTTTAAGCATCAAATCTTTGGTTGTCATACAATACTTTGATCATACTTGTCAATGCCTAATCATAGGGGCCTTTTGTTACCTATCATAGTAAAATAGTTTACTAATATAAATAGGGGCTTTGACTATTTTGGAGATCATAAATGTTATTGTCTATCAAATTATCCATGATAGTGGGAGGACTAAATAGTATGATAGTCATTACTCATGTGATTTTACCCAGTCTAATGTGAATTTCCAAACTTCATCCCAAATAAATGTCTACTCAAACTTGTGACAATTATATGAATCGTTTTAATAACATGATAGCTCTAGCTTTCCCTAAGTAAACCCATGACCATCCAATCAAGGAATTTGATAGTGTTTTATTGTAAACATGATTTTTCTTGAGTCCATACTTTAGTGGCAAGATTGCATGACTCAAGGATTAAGGCTTTCATACATTTTCCAATCAATACTATCATACACATGTTGTGCTACATGAATTAACCTACAATATTAATGTTCATTCCATGACATTTATAACCATCTCATAAAGTTGGTAAACTATTTCTAGGATTATCTATAAGACTAAACTATTATGATCATGTAACCACTACAACAAGCATTAGATCTTTATAAAAATCATGTTATCCTAAAAGAACAAGGAGACTAATCCAAAATAAGCACTATAAATATCACATGAAGAAGATATAAATATATTAAGTTATTTCATTGTCCCTAAAATTTATAGGAGGCTAGAAACAATATGTACAGAGAGGAAGGAAAATAACAAACTGATGAATATTCTAGAACATTGTAAACATAAATGTATTTCCTCAACCATGCATTAGCATACACCTACTAGGTGACACATAACTCACCTATGGTGATAGGAAAAAGGAAAACAACATGCTAAAGAAAGAGAAAACAATTCTAGGAGATATAAAGGGAATTGATAATGAAACAAGGACATATTGTATAATATTTTTTAAAGATGTCATCATTTTCACTATCTTTTGTTAGGTATTTTTCCAAATATTCCCTAATGGGCTTAAAAGGATGTGTAGCTCCATAAGTAAAAATAGAAGTAAGAGGCGGAATATCTTATATGGACTAAAATATGAGATACTTATGAGGAGAAAGAATGGATTTGGCCATAATAGACATGGATAAAGGAGAAGTATAAAAAATAGTAGTAGAATCAATATTCACTTGAAGCATTTAATGTTCTTAGGCCAATAATCTTCATAATGGGCCTAAATTTTAGATTTTTCATCATTTCAGCAAATATTTGATATCTTTTAGTTTCATTTAACTTCTCAAAAAACAATCTCCATATCTTATTAACATATCTTCAACAAGTACATTTGGAAATATTTTCAACCATCAATTTCATAACATTCTCATTAATATGAATAAAAAAATTAGGTTTTACATGCAAAACTCTAGGAGGTGTGTTCTCAATGGTGAAATGCCTCAATATTTGGAATGTATTCAATATTGAATTAAGATGGGATAGTTGGCATACCTTCAACTTGAGATGGGATGGATGGTGCACTTCCAACTTGAAATATGAAAGATGACATATCTTTAACTTTGGGATTCAATTTACTCCTTACACGAAGATCTTACAATATTTTTTAATTTCACCATTAAACCATTGGAGGGTGAAAAAAAGAAATAAGTTAAAGATTCTTTTAGTTGTCATGATTCATTGCTAGGAACAATTTGGAAAATAATAAGGCAAGATCAGAAGTCCAAGCATAAAAAGAAGGATTATTAAGACTTCATGTAGAATCATGAGATGCTTGAGTTTTAAAATTTGTGATCAACTTCAGTGGATCCCATAGTCAAATATGAAAGAGAGGTGACATTGTGAATCGAGTACTCAACACATGTTTTTTCCCTAGACTTCTTTCATAAGAATCACCATCCTCAATTCATAAGACATCAATATTAAAGGAGTAATCTTGGTGTCACACCTCATCTTTTTGTTATTGATTTACTTTTACCTTCATGGGTAAATAGGATGATAAATGCAATCATGTTTTTGATATGTTTGCTAAATAAATGGAATACTAAAATAGGTATTATGTGAAAGTGTTGATAAATGTTTTGAAAAAGTAGCTATGTTTGCATTGATGAAGAACATACATTGCTATATGAATATGCTAAATTTTAAGGTGCATATGGATTTATTATGAATGTTTAACTACCATTGTAAATGTGCTAAGTTGGTTGTAGGGACAGGTTCAAATCCTCCGAAAGGGAGGGGAAGTATCACTTAGGAGAAGTGATTGGTCGGATAACCCTAAATGAAACCTACCTAAGCTTACACACACACTCACAGTGGAATGGTTGAGTCAAGTTATTGTGTTGGGAATCGATAAGTCATCCTTTAGAATTGTTGTGTTCACATTAGAGGGGATCATGATTTTTGTTGGGAGTATTCAAGGTTGTGATTAATGCTTGAGCAATGTCTTTTATACTTTGATTGTTTGATCAAGTTGTCGTGATTGAATCTTTGAGTCTTGGAGCTTTTTGTCGATTCGTATGTATGTTAAATATATACATGTATATGGGTATATATATAAGGATCCATGCATGGGAGCGTAATTTTGTTTATGCATATAAATGAGTAGGAATACTCATGAGCATAATGCATGGGGAATCAATTATATTTATATATGTGCATATATGTGTATACACTTAATTTGTATACCTGTCGACGAGGATATGAACATATACAAATCAACAACATTGAAAGGTGATTAACATTTATTCTATTCGAGAGACGGAGCAACAACGTTTGAGTGGTAGGAGGAGTGCGTCTCCTAATTTGAAATCTTTTGGCTAGGATGGTGATGGCAGTTATGATTCCAACGAAGATGATGAGGATCCTTGGCTTCTTGGGTTATATTTTCTAGCGTTGGGGCCTTGTGGTTGGCTCTTTGTGGAGATTGAAGCGGTTGGGGTCTAGTTGTTTTACGCCCTTCATTCATGTTGACCTTGGTGCTTCAGTTGTTTTGTTGGTTCACACAGTACGTTGGCTACTGGCATCTCTTGGGGAGCTCCTAGAGGTCATTTCTGGATCTCCTCTCTGCTTTTTGTGTTGTTTGGGAGCAAGGAACAAGTGTTGGAGCCCGTTTTCTTTTGATGGCAACGTTGTTGCTTTTAGGGTGGAGCTTTATGTTCAGGTGGGATTTCCTAGTGTTGCTCGGGCTTGGTTGCTTTATCTGCTGGGCTTCGGGCTTGCTGGCTAATTTTAGCATCCTTCAGGGTTGAGGATGTTGGTTTTGTGCTTCACCCAGTTGTTTGGTGCTCTGTTTGGGTCGATGACTGGGAGGTTGCTTGCTTGGATGAGCTCTTTCATTTGTGTTGGTGTCTCCATTCATTCCATCGGTGTTGTGTGGGGAGTGGCCTGCTCTTGGGCCTTTTGAGGCTTATTGGTGAGTTTTCTTTGGGGTTTAGCCCCTTTCTTTCTCTTGGATTTTTTGTCTTGGATTTAGGGGTTATGGCTCTTTGGAGCTCGTTTTTAACTCATATGGTCATAAATGGCATGGTTTTTGTGTTGTTGGGGCATGATCTTTTGTGGCCCCTTTGTTGTTTGGTTATGTTCTCTAAGGAAGGAATTTTTGTCCCTCATTTTATCTGTGTGTTGTGGGCTGATTTGTACATGGATGTTCTTCTTAAGGAAGTTGTCGTGATTATTGACCTCTTTCTAGAGCAACCTAGTATTTACTTATGCCTTTATTTTTTGGAGATTGTTGTTCTTTTGAATTTTTTTTCTATATGGCTCTTGGCCTCCCTGGTGTTTGGAGTTATGGATCTAGTGTGCAGGGGTTTGAGGTTTATTCTTGGTCTGAGCAACTTCATGTTTTTATTTTGAAGGCTCAGATTTTTTGGGGTTTTGTCTAGTTGGCTAAATTGTGTTTCTTTGTCCTATTTTTGCACTTTGTTATGCCAAAAGAGGTTATGTTGGTGTGTCCTTCTAAAGTCTTTATGTTCTTTCTAGATCTATGGGTATTCTATGGAGGTGGAGACTACTCCCATTGAGGCGATGCCCTCTTCTATTGAGGTGGAGATGGTTGTTGTAGATTTGGTGGAGATTATAGTCAGCTTGTTCCTATCAAGGTGGGGCTTGTGTGGGAAGTTGTGTGAAGGCTTTGGAGGGTGGGGCTCTCATTTCTTCTTCTCCTATAAAGGGAAGCTCTATCCTATTGAAGTGGAGGTAGGAATGGCTCTAGTGGGGTGTTGCAACAAGATGGCAGATGTACTTCAATGTTTTGGTGTGTTCCCTAACTCCCCTATTGAGGTGGGGATCTTGGAGTTGTTGGTGTTTTTTATTATGGGGTTGAGATTGATGGTGCTCATTACCATTAAATTTCCTTTTGTTCTTGGCTTAGTGATGTCTTTCCTAAGTAGATGGTTTGTTGATGCCTGGTTGATGTAGGTGGGTTCTATGTTTTCTTAAGGTTTCCAGGTCTTGTTAAAATCTGGTTGGTTAGGGTTCTTGTCCCTCTCTTTTTATCTGATGCAGCTTGTGTAGTCATGTCTTCTTGTTAACTGTTGATGCTATTTTGTTGTTGATTGTATGTGATTTATCTTTTCTATAGCTTGCCTGCCTTGGAAATGGTTACAAAGCCCTTCAAAACCGGTTGTAATGGGTTTCGGGGCTCCATCAAAACCTATTTTTCCTATAATAAAAAACATTGAAAGGTGATTTAGCACGTATATGTTTATACATATAAATGTACATAAATATAATGTATATGACTATTCATATATACTTCTATGACCAAGATATATAAATGAATATATATATAGTAGCTTATGTATTTAAATATCAACTTAAGGTTGAAATATGCATGTACATATATATATATAAACATATGTGTTATAGTGGAATATAAATCCAACTTCATAAAGTATTATGAATGCATGATAATAGGAAAAGCGAATAGCAAGGCACGAGTTGGTCAAAGCACTATTTATACACTATTATTATGAAGTGACTCATCTTTCCTCTATTGCTCAATAAAACTATGACCAAGTTGACAAAGTATAAGTGTTTTCTATAAATACAAGAGTGTTTCAAGAGAGTTAAAACCATGCCAAAGAGATAGGGAAGTTGGTAGATAGATGGCGCCAACATATGAACTCTATAATTTGTAGAAGTCTATTTTGGTTGCAATTCAATTGTCATCATTTGGGCATGTGCACCTTTGAATTAGTCTTTAGTTGTTGGTAACTAAATGAGTCGATCTGTAGTAAATTATGATGAGTTTACACTCAAATTTCTTCCACATTTAGCATGTATGTAGTGAGTTGACTTGCATGGAGAGAGATGTTGACTGGCATGCCTTTTCTATAGGTTGCAATGTCTCAATTTTTTGTATAAATAGAGAGGGCAAAGTTCTCTCATTTGGGATGCACTTCTCTATAAACTTATGCTGCACATTGGCTGTTGGCAAGAAGTTGAGTCCACTTTTTGGCCATTTAGTGGAAGTGTTTTCCCTAATTTTCAAAATTTGACACATTTGACCTTAAAATTTGAAGCACTTAGAGATGGAATATTAAAAACATTCATTGATCATAAAATGTAGTACTTGGAGTCTAGTTTCCAAATACGTAATTTATTTCAATACCCAAATGATACAAATTGATTTTCAATAAGCGTTTCTAAAAACCACTGTTTAAAAGTCATTTTTTTTACCATACCATGCACGTGTACGTCATTCATATTTTGACCTAAATAATCATATTTTTCTAAATCCTTCTGGGAAAATATTTGTAACTCACTAAAGCATGCTTCCATATTTTTTGTAATTTTTTATTGAATTTTTTTTTGTTAATTTTTTATTGGCCATATTTGGTCTTTTGCAAAATCACTGTGTACATCATGCATAAGATGGCCTAAACTTATCATTTTTTTGTTTTTTTTAAATTGAAAAGAATTGTCTGAAGTACGCTTTCATGCAATCCATTTGTCAAAAATTTATGTTAATAAAAAGTTATTAAAATGCTAAAAAACCTTGATAATTCAAGTTTATGGACTTGTTTCATTAGAAATTAAATGAAAAATTAAAAAATTAATCAATTTTTTTTTTTTAAATGACATTTGGAATCTACATTGTCTCATCTATAATGGGTTTTAATTTCGTCAAAAAAATCTACAAAAAATGTCTTCAGACATATGCCCAAAGTCACTATTTTCTTGTGACATTGCTAGGACCTTCAACTTGTAGGTCAAACCAGGTCTAGGACCTAGGTTCGGATCGCCAAACCTTTTCCCAAACCAAAAACCAAAGCACAAACCTGACCAAAAATTTTATATTATAAAAAATAGGATCCCGTTTCATAAAAAAATAATTTTTTTATGCTTTTCCAAAGCAGGATCCCATTTTGAAAATTGCCAAAAAATAGGAAATTTTCTATTTTAGAAAAATTCAAATGGGATCCTATTTTGAAAATTTTCCAAATGGGTAGTTTCAAAACGAAAGCTTTTCAAGCGGGATCCCTTTTTTGGGATCTTGTTTTTTAAAATGACATCCCATTTTAAGCGAGGTCTCATTTTGTAAAGCGGGATCCCATTTTTTAAAAGGTTCTCGTGCTATTTTAGGCTTGGGATCCCGATCCTATACGAGATCTTGTTTATTAAAAAGTAGGATCCTGTTTTTTGCAAGCTGATTTCATTTTTTTGCCTAAGGAAAAAACTTCCACATTTCGTGGACTCATCTTCTTGCTCTTACCCAATTATTCTAAGAGTTGTAAATTCTGAGAGTTAAGAGTATTTGTGTGAGAACTGTGAATTACTTTGTGAGTGCATATTGTTATTTTGAGAAAGGAGTCATAGTGAAGTATTGCTTTGAGAGAGCTAAGTGAAGCTAGGAAGTTGCTATTGGAAGGTTGTGCGTCAAGTTAGTCAATTGGATTAAGCATATTATAGGCATGGGGATCTAGTCTTCTCTTATTTGTATTTATTTATGAAAGAATGTGATTTGAATGCTTTGTTTGGTATTGCTTGAGAATACTTGCATTAGGGAAACATAGCATTTGATTTGGAAAGGAAAAAGTTGTTTTATGCTTTTCTATGAAAATGCTTGTATTTACTCCATAATAGGAGTGTTTGTTTATAAGTGGTATTATATACTAGGAATGATATATGCTTAAAGGAAGTATCTTAATACTCCCATACATCCTATACATGGATTAGATATTGATGTTTTATACGTATAGATAGTTTAGACTACATTTATAATGTGAATTGTATCAACATCACGAAGTAACTTGACATTGTAGCTTATTATGCTAGGAGACCTGAGAAATGATAGGGTTAGCATTACAAAAAAGGTGAAGGTATGAAAATTATGATGTGACGTTATGTAAGCCACATCAATTATCTTTATTGAAATGATCACTTGGTCATACATCACTCTCGAATGAAATCCTAGGGTTGGAATAACCTAATGAGTTGAGAAGTCTATTTGAGGAAACCCTAGGTTAAGAGTTACCTACTGAGTTGATAAAATTACTTGACTACCTTTTAAACCTACAGGTTGGAATTATTCTACTTGTTTAGGTGGATTTTTTGGTCTTGTTTGGAACATATAGGTTTAGATTAACCAATATGAATAGACTAGTCATTGGATGATGTTTTATCCTAGGATTAGGATATATCAAGGTTAAAACTAACCCATGTGATTAAGTTGATCACTTGAGTTTATGGAGTACTATATGCTTAGAGCTATAGGTGGGATTACCTATTGAGTTAAAGTGGCTACTTGGTTAGTTGTTTTACACTCTTGAAATGAAGTCACATTGTTGACAAGTTTCTACTTTGAATAACTCTTTTTACTAAGGAGATTACACTCTCAAGTGGAAACATCTATTGCTATGATTATTATTCAATTGAGGTCAATCATTGATGTGGCTATTCTCTTGACAAGAACCACTTATTAATGTGATATATTATTGATTAGAGTCAGTTATTTGTGAATTTTTAATCTATGAATAGAAGAAGATTATGTAGCTATACTTTAGGTTATTAAGATATTCCTAGGACTAGGTTGTTTGTCCAATGAAGGGAATAGCTTGGAAAGATGTTTATGTGAAGTTAATATGTAAACTAGAAAAGCTTGTATATTATACCTAGGAAGTAGAATATCCATTGAAAGGGGAAAATAACTTATGCTTATTGGTAGAGATACCATAGTGTTTTGGGAAAAGGTGAATAGGTTATTTTTGAGGTTAGGGATTACCTATGGAAGGAGATTACCTAAGCATAATTTATGAATGGTCATAATCCAAACGAGCTATAGAAGTGTATGTGAATAAAAAGACTATCACTCGAAGTATTGGGTGAGAATACTTTGGCCAAAGTAGTGTAAGTAGACACTTTTTACACTATCAGTTCACTGTGTTCCTTTTATGCATTCTAGTTCAGGATTTTCATACTCGTAAGGGAAACGACTATATGACTAGGTTCTAGTTTGTAGAACACAACACTAAGCTTAGACAGGTTATTGTTATGGTGTTTACCAACCAATCTCTTTGTCGAAGGGTAGGGCCATCTTGCCATATGTGATAGATGTGTGGGAGACCACAATTGAGTATGTGGTTGGCAAAAAAGCACTTGAGTGATGTTTCTCCATCAGATGGCGGTTGAGGTTTGCAGATGTTTGCACCAACATTGGGGACAACTGGAGTGTGTGCACTAGAGAGCAAGGAACTAGAAGGTATGCACCATTATGGCAACATCATGACTAGTTTGAATATATATTGCTAGATGAAGCTCAGAAGAGCTATGTATATATCATGTACCCATTTATATGGAAGGATGTAATCTTGAATGATAAACTTGAGTTTATTCGATATGAAATCTATGTTATGGAAATATTTATGAAATTACAATGGAATGCAAAGGAAGTTTTGGAATAGTGTTATTTCAAATATGCATGTAATTTACATTATGGAAAGAAAAAAAATGTATTGCTATGTTATGGCATCATGGTTTATTCATTTAAGGTGAAAACATTAGAAGTTTCTTGAGTAGAACAGGGTTGTTACACTTGGCTATGTGTTTTGGGTCAATAATTAGGTTGCAATGAATTGAATTAACACTATGATGTGTAGAAAATTAACTATGTTGATAAGGTGGCATAAAAAATTATAAAGACAAAAATAACATACCTTAAACTCCAGGATTAATTTCACCAATTGCACAATGTTTTCTAATCCATTTTCAGCTTCACACTCCTCCAAAATTTGAGCTTTTTTCCAACTTCCTTGGTATTCAATGTTCAATTCTACATCAATCTAATAGATTAGTAAAAAATAAAAAAAAATTTGTATATTATCAAATTCAAACAAAAACATGATAATTATCATTCCAACACTAGGGAACATCAAAATATTAGTTCATACAATCAAATTCAATTTAAAAGCATACAAAATAGTTGGTATGAGTTTTCCACAATCCATGAAATTATAAAATAAGCTTTTTGGATTCAACTATGTTTTTGTCAACATTTTGAATCACACTCGGTGATGAATCCAAAAGCTTATTTTCTAACATACAAAATAGTTCTTTTATGTTGAAAAAACAAAAAAAATGGTGGAATTGTTCAACAATAATTGATATTTTATCAACACCATGAAAAATGTGCTTCTATGCCAGATAAAGTGTAGATTGTAGAATAAAATAGAGCACATGGGTCTTGAATCATGGGACCCCCATGCCTTTTTACCATTTTTGGTGAATTCAACAAATGTGTGCATTATAACTTGCCTTGAGAATTTCAATAGAGAGAGATGGTGGGAGGCAAGGAGAGGTAGGTATAGAGAGAGAGAAAAAAGACAAATGGTGGGAGGGAGAGAGATGTGAGAAAGAGTAGGAGAGGGGTAGGAGGGAGTGGAGAGATAAGTCTAGACAAAGATATAGGTCTAAAGAGAAACAAAGAGAGAAGGGAGAGAGGGAGGGTGAGAGGCTAGGAGGGAGGGAGAGGGAGGTAAAGAGATAGAGAAGTAGAGAGGGGAGTGAGGAAGGCAAAGAGAGGTAGAGAGGAGAGATAGGTGAGATAATGAGAAATAGGGACGAAGAGAGGGAGGGAGGCAAAGAGGCAGAGAAAGAGAGGGAGAGTGGAAATAGAGAGGGAAGGAGGTAGGGAGAGAGAGAAAGGGAAAGAAAAAAAAAATTTACTTCAAATGTGAACGCACTATAACATGCTCGCATTATATGTCAATGCTCACATATGTATTTTTTGGAATTTCCCAAAAAATGATATAATCTTGAGTGTGCTCTCAATCAAGTTTACACATATTTCAATGTCAAGTTAAAAAAATACCACAATGTTAAGCCGTTTGTCGAAATCTAAAATAAATTACATTTTTAAAAACTAGACTCTATTATATAGACAATAAAAAAATTGGTTTTTAATTAATTTTCAAAAAAATTAGGAGGGCACATGCTCAATTTTTTTATTTTTAAGATGTGTTCATTTTTAAAATTAATAAAAAAAATATATTCATTAAAAATTAATAAAAAAATTAAAAATAAACTATATGTTAGCTAATTTCTCACCAAAATAATTTTTGAAAAATTAACATTTTAAAGACAACAAACCAAATGTTATATTATATTTTTTTCATAGAAACTGAAAAACTTTGTGTGCATCTCTTTTTGAACCCTTAATCTTTCACCATTTTCAAAAAAAAAATTGAACATAAATTCAAAGCATGACTTTATTTATTGCATCTTCAAATGTTGAGCATAATTATCTTCATTTTCTCATCCAAAATAAATCTCAATTTATCATTCAAATTTAGTCTTTCTTGATTTCAGAATTTAAAAAAAAGAAAAGAAAAAGAAAACCACTTAAAATCTCCTTTTGGTCCCCCCATTTTCATGGACATGCCTACAATATATATGCTACTGTTAATATCAGTAATTACATGAAAAAATATCACAATAATTTACTAGCACTTGCACCCATAAGAAGTTCAAGGGAGATGCTGATAGAAAATAAATGAATATTCTATTCATTCTTTGTGTTCTTCCTGACTTGGCATAAAGAAACCTCTGCAAGTTTCAGCTTCTTCAAACCTAAATAAGTTTTTTGGATTTATTTTACAAAATTGTGTCGCGCTGTTGAATACACTACTCTTATGTTTGTATGACTGATTGTTGGAGAATTCATTTTAGGGGAGAGGACCCAGTACTTGAGCACGTTTCAATAGTTGTGATAGTAGTTGTTTATATAATGCCCAATATTTTTATTTTATCAATATTGGATCAATAGTTGTGACGTGACTACCCATAATTAAACAAAATGTATTCCTTGATCTAAAAAACAACCGATCATGTGATGCCATATCAGCGATCAACTACCCATGATGTGAATGCACAAGTATTGGTCAACTACATCTTGACAAAAAGCATGCTGATGTGGCATCATATTTGATGATGTGGTCTTCAAACAAAAGCTATTAGCAGGGGACTTGCCAAATAAGCTGCTGTAAAAAATTGAGAGTGATTTTAAATTTCCACATAGAATAAGTAGAAGCGTGAACTTAAGGTGCTCAACTACAGGGTCCTCTCCCCTAAATCTCTGGAAACATTTCAAAATTTTATATTTGCTAAATTTCAGTGGGAATCTGAAAGTTATAACTTTGTTGGAAAATGTAGGGAAAATGTATTGCTATAGATATTCATAACTCCACTTTATCTTTGTTTTTCAGTGAGTTAAACTGCTGCTCACTCCTTCACGTTGTTAACTGTTGTTCGATCGGAAAACGTACAACTACAGTTTTCCATGGATAAAACACAATTCTTTCCAAACACTGCCGACAATTTTGGTATGTTTTTTGTTGTTTCTATTTTAATTATTTTTTGGCGCCAAGTTTTTTCTCCCCACAGTGCCAAGTTTATAAAAAGCAAATCTGCAGAAAAAACCGTCATTAGCAAGCATAGATCAGTAATTAATCAAACGGATAAGTTCTGCAATCGAGACAAAAAGAAAAGGAAGAAACTCAGCTAATGATGTTTGCCCAAAACTCTAGGAATGTCAATTGTGGTTGATGGGACCAAATGAGGAAAAATACAAAATAAATCCAGTTCATCTCCATTCGGTGATTCTGGAAAGATCGGAATTTTTCGTACTCGTCATTGAGAAAGTAACCGAAATAAGGGTAATTAACTTCGATGACTATCTGAAATGCATTAAACTTATGTATGGTGAGTTTCTTTATTGTTTATGTGATCATGAAACTCTTTTATTTTTGTCTCCACGTTTTCTGTGTTTTTATGATTAACAATGTTCAAATTTTTCTTCATGATTTTGTTATTTTCAATGAACTACTTATTGTCAAATTTTAATAATGTTTTTTTGTTTTCTAAAGAATAAGGAAAAAATTAAAAAATCCCAAATAAGTTATAGGGTTGTAAAGGTAAAAACTTTGTTTATGTTTTTAATGATTCAGTTGTATTTTGAATAGGGAGTTTGTAAATATAATAATTAGTTTATAAAGTTTATTTTAAGGATAAATTAGTTTATGATATCTTAAATGATTTTTGGTTTCTTATTATTGATCTTTTCTTTACTTGTACCATCAGTTTTGGGGTCAGGGCACTAAAAGTTGAGTTGTTGGCGATCTCTCAACTTTGATCTCCTCTCCTTAATTTGATTGCCTGATCAAGCAGTTATTCATCCACAACAACTCACCGACATCTTTTTGTGATTCTTATTATAGAGGTGCATGAGTTATCTATCTTATGATTCTTACTACAGAATATGATGTAAGTATAAATAAGTACAATTTTCATTTGGATTTGTATTAAATAGAAGATGATGTAAGTATAAATAAGTACAATTGAAGATGAGCTTATAATAAATTAAGAAATTTTATTTCTCTCATAAGAGATTTATTATTCTTATAAATAATTTTTTTAATATTTTGAGAATACTTTTTTTATGTTTTGTTAAATTTTTACCATAACTTAAACAAACCATTAATAATTAGGAAATCTACTTGAGATAAGAATTGATATACGTCATTCTTTTCAAATTTGGAGGTTTTTCAACTTCCAACTACCAAACATCCAATGCTCAAGCAAACAAATTCAAACCAAAAGAAAACTAGAAACTATATCTTTATATTTCATTATTAGATATTTTTCAAGTGAAATTTGTCATTCTTCACAAAATTTGAGTACTCTGATTTTTTTTTATTAGTTATAAAACACCCTAAACTTCAAAAAAAATGCAAAAGAATGCAAATTGAAAGCCATGCATTTAATTGTTCAAAGAACTAAAGAAATGAACCAAACCTTGATCATTATAAGACACCCTGTAGTTAAACAAAATGCAAAAGAAAGCAAATTGAAAGCCATGCCTTAAATTATTTCTTAAATTGTTTAACAAATTATTATGAAATAAGAGGAAACATGTCTTAAAAAAGAACAAATGTTGCATGATAAAATGCTAAACAAGTAGAAAAGAATGTAAAGAGATTTTAAAATAAGCTAATAATATCTACATGTATGATTTGGAAGATTAATCAAATAGTGTAATTTATATGTATGTATGTATAAAATAAGTTGTGTATTATATTTAATAAAAATTAACATATCAATTTTTTAAATTTTTATAATATATTAGATGTATCATTTTAACTATTTTAAGTCAAATAACATAAATAATAAATTGAAGTGGTTAATTTTTAATTTTTAATTTTTTTTAATTTTGAAGGTCACGTTTATAGGTGTGAGATTGATCTAATAATTAAAAATAGATGAAAAATAAAATGAACTCAAATGCAACAGTAAACCTTGAAACTACATCTACATATATCTTATTTTATAAAGAGGCAATCACTTTAATATTGTAAATGTGTTTTTTTATTAGATATAATTAGAATAAAAATAGGAACCCAAGCCCCTTCATAGGGATAATTTGATAGAATCCAAACAATAATAACTCTTATATTGTTAAAAAAGATTCTAGTATAATTTCTTTTTTTTCTTATATTGAACAAAGCATATTACAAATAATAGGAGCTACCAGCAGGACAAATCATCACAAAAAAAACATAGCAACTAGAACGCTGAGAGTTCCAACTAAAATTGCAACACTTGGTCTTTAATTTGCTGAAGATGATCCTTGGCTGCCATATTCTTCTTGCATAAAACTAGGAGTTGTGAGAACAAAAAAGCCACCTGAAGAAAGATGTTAGAGTAAAGCCTTAAGGTCTTGATTGGCTGATGAAAGTTCTTAGAAAACATTGTAGAACATCTAGCTTTTCATATATGCCTCAAAATAACTTGTTTAATAGAATCGGCAATAACATTGTTGCACATTCCCAAACGCATTCCCAAACCAAAGATAGCCTCTTTCCAATTGAGAACATGAAAGATCGCTGGAAAATTATTAAACACAGCTAACCATTGCTACTTAACAAAAATGCAGTCCCAAAATATATGTTACATATTCTTTTCAAGCCAACACTTGTGTATCATAATCAGCTTTTGACTTCCATATTTGAGCACTAATTTCCATCCAAATTTTGGCACTAAATCTGCATTTCCACTTATAATTAAGACAAGGAATAAGAGGCCAACAAGGAAGGATTTGAGAATATACTTTCTTCAAAGGAAAAAAGTTGAACGAACTACATGACAACCATCTCCAATCTTTGAAAAAATTACAATCTCTGGGAGTACAAAGCTTCATAAAGAGGTCAACAGAAACCAAGGATTGTAGAAATATCAAAAAATGTTCAAATTTTTCACTCAGCCAATACTGTTTTTTGATGAAATGCCAAGAAGCCCAATCAAATGTTTTAAAATCCCATATATCTTTGAATTTTTGAATACCTTTCTTAAACAAATAATAAGCTTGCTGTAGGAAGCTGATAGAAGAGGCTGATTGCGATAAGTAATAAGCCTATTCCACCAAATTCTTATGTTGTAGGCAATATTTCTAAATAATTTTTTTTTTAAGATTTTGTATTAAGGTCCCATAAAATGTAACTATATTACAAAAGTTATAAATGATGAAAAGTTAAGAGAGATAAGAACAATAGATATCATTTGTGTATAAACAAGAAGATCATGTAATATAATGACACACTACCTTATTTGCAGTCGTGAAAGTTTGTTGGAATTCACTTTGTTTATGTTGTGTGTATGAATGAAATAAGATCTTCATGTTGGTTAACTTAAGGTAAGACACAATATTAATATTATCAAAATTATTAAGACACAATATTAATATTATCAATATTAATATAATCTAATAATGTATGTAATTGAACTAGTAAAATTAATATACTAATCAATTAATAGACATAAAAAATGCAATGCAAACCATATGAATACCATATTTTTACAAAGAAACTCTTCGATATTAATAACAAGTAGGTCCACTAATAAAATTATGTATTCTTTTTACAATAAACTAGCCTAGTGCAATCATGGACCATCGTATGCCTACAATATCTACAAAATTAGAAAATTAGAAACTATCGAGTGCCATTATATTCAAAGAAAAAATCAGTCAACCATAAGCAATGTCAAAAATCTAATACCTCAGTCACATGGTCAAGAAACTTGAAGTGATAACTCATCTTGCACAGTTTACACATCTTACAACTCTCTTATGTGTCATACTATAGAAACTAGAAGAACATAGTGGATTTTCTGCGGTGTGATGAGCACGTTACAGAAGGCATCCAATGTTTCTTTCTGATTCACAGATCGCTAAAAATAAAGGGACGGTCGATTTGTAAGAGTTTCACAGGGTTTAAGAACAAATCTAATTTGAACGGCGTCCATATTTTTAGGTTTATAAAGGCAGTTATTGAATTTTGCAGCAGTTAACTGGCGTTAAACTGGAGTGCAAAAGAATCGGTAACCGTTAACTGGCTTTGAACTAGAGTGCTATAAACTCTGCCTCTCGACACCCCTGTCCTTAAATTACATAAATGTAGCTTTCAAATGCATATATGGTATATCATGCTGGGTGCATGTATCGGTGCATTCTCGGGCCTGTATAGCCACAGCCAAAGGGGACCCTGGACCCTGGAAAAGTTTAATAAACACTACCCTTTTACGAAATGGTAGGATATAAATAGAGCTCTAGACTTAACAAGCCTGTAAGGCCGAACAAAGTAGCTATAAACTCACTAACACTCTATTTTAAAGCCTGGTATTCTCTATCATAACAGAGCTTAAACATAACTGTTTATACCATATATAAAGCTTTAAAAAGATCACAAACCGATACGGTCTTTCATAATATGAAAATAACTTTTATTTGCAGACGGTCTTTCATAATATGAAAATAACTTTTATTTGCAGACCTACATGGTGTTTCAATTTAAAGTAGAACATTTATGATTAGTAGAGGACCTGTACGGCCTTCGATTATTATGCACAGCATTTGTAAATAACAGAAACATACCTTACGCTTCACGCAAAGAGCATAGAATTAGAAAAAAGGATCGACATATATCTTATAATCTGCCTAGGCTTCGCACAAAGCATAGAATAAGGAAAAAAGATCGACATATATCTTATATATGTTTTTAAGACCCATTTCAAACCCATTTGAGATTGTACATTGTTTTACACAGAGCACATAAGCAAGAATTCACAGTTCATACTATTCACTCTTCAGGTTTACTATAGATAAACAACTCGAGGATTTTTAATCCTCTAAACAAATAACAGTCTCTAAGAGAAATAGAAACATTCTTGTGCAACTCAAGAAGCGAGTAAAGAAAAACTTTCCACTTCCTTTTCAAAACTTAATTATTTGTATGCAAGTTCGACTTTCAAACGAAAGACGAGGGAATTTAATAAAGTTTAGGTAAATTATCAAATACTGACTATATCTGTTGAAAAAAATAAAACATTATATTCCACCTCTTCAAGAAGAAGAGCTATCAATTACATGCTTTGAAAAGAAGCACAAATAAATATTACAACAAAGAACGTCCAAATGAATATTAAAATAAGAAGAGTTCAATACAGACAGATACAGTACAATCCAGCAGCCAAGATCACTCAGTGTTTTGGAACAACTTTTAAAGGTCAGATGATACAAGGAACTGTACATGAATAACACTAGTACATAAGCAACAAACACAGAAAAAGAAAATGGCAGCAGAATAGCCAACAGCGGCCAAAAAGTACAGAATTCTACATAAAACAGCCAACAATCAAAGAACACAAACTTTTAAAGGTCAAATGATACAAGAAACTGTGCATGAATAACACTAGCACATAAGCAACAAACACGGAAAGAAAATGGCAGCAGAATAGCCAACAGCGGCCAAAAAGTACAGAATTCTACATAAAATAGCCGACAATCAAAGAAAAATTATATATTCCAAGCCATCAATTTTGAAACAAAGGTAAAACTAGCACTCAAGTAGAATAAAAAAGGAGAGCTTAATAATCCATCCTATTCATTACATTCTAATCATTTCAAAAAATTGCAAGGGACATAATAATGAACTAAAAGTGTAAGTATCTATTAACATTCGCATTTTTCAAATACAAATTGAAACTTCTGAAAAAAAAAACCAACAGCATTTCATTCCGATAGTACCAATATATCCAATGCAAAAAATTAATTAAATCAATCCAATTGAAAATAATAACATATATACGCAAAATAATAAAATCAATCCAATTGAAAATAATAACATCAATACTCCAAAAGAATCAAATTTATCATTTAGAAACAATGAATCATTCCAAAGTAATGACATCGTTACAGGCTGAATCTATGCACAACACGATTATACTTTTTAATAGAAAGCAGGTCTATATGCAGAGTACTACAGATCTACAAATGTGGACTGGCAAGGAGTTTTAGGATTTATTAACATAAAGCAACTATTTTACTCAGGGTTTATAATTGCAAGAGACTTGGGGATCTAGGGTAAGGGACAGACAAAATGCTTCAAATAAAAAAGAATAGAATAAATTTGGTTAAATGATCACAAATCAAGCAATTGAATGGCATCTTTATAGGATGAATCTATGCACAAACACAAGTATACTTTTTAACAGAAAGCAGGTCTATATGCACAGTACTAGGGATCTACAATTGTGGACTGACAAAGGAGTTTTAGGATTTATAGACATAAAGCAACTATTTTACTCAGGGTTTATAATTGCAAGTGACTTGGCAGGTCTATATGCACAGTACTAGGGATCTACAATTGTGGACTCACAAAGGAGTTTTAGGATTTATAAACATAAAGCAACTATTTTACTCAGGGTTTATAATTGCAAGTTACTTGGGGATCCAGGATACAAGGGACAGACAAAATGTTTCACAGAAAAAAGGATAGAATAAATTTGGATAAATGATCAGAAATCAAGCAGTTGAAAACATAAAGCCTTAAACTTACCCATTCCACATCTAACAATTATTTTCATGATAAATGAAAGCAATACCTAAATAATACGAACTAATCCCATATCGCAAAAAAAATCAAATATGAAATATCTACTAGAAAGTACCACATTATATTGCTACTTCAAAACATAAAGGTTCAGTCAGCCACTCTAGCTCCAGCATAGACAAACCTACTTACATCTAACACATTAAACTACCAAATAAAGTCCATATTTGCAACTTTCATCAAACGTTTATCACGATCAACAGCCTGGACACCGCTTACATCCCGCCACGAAGACGAAGCACGAGGTGAAGGGTGGACTCCTTCTGGATATTATAATCCGCCAAGGTACGCCCATCTTCAAGCTGTTTGCCAGCAAAAATCAGCCTCTGCTGGTCCGGCGGAATACCCTCCTTATCCTGGATCTTTGCCTTGACATTGTCAATTGTGTCCGAGCTCTCCACTTCAAGGGTAATGGTCTTGCCTGTCAGGGTCTTCACAAAAATTTGCATACCTCCCCTGAGACGGAGCACGAGATGGAGAGTGGATTCCTTTTGAATGTTGTAGTCGGCCAGTGTTCGTCCATCCTCGAGCTGCTTTCCGGCAAAGATAAGCCTTTGCTGGTCTGGGGGGATGCCCTCCTTGTCCTGGATTTTGGCCTTGACATTGTCAATGGTGTCTGAGCTCTCCACTTCAAGGGTAATCGTTTTTCCCGTGAGGGTTTTGACAAATATCTGCATGCCTCCCCTCAGACGCAGAACCAGGTGAAGGGTAGACTCCTTTTGAATGTTGTAATCTGCCAATGTGCGTCCATCCTCGAGCTGTTTCCCGGCAAAGATTAGCCTTTGCTGGTCAGGGGGAATGCCCTCCTTATCCTGGATCTTGGCTTTAACGTTGTCGATGGTGTCGGAGCTCTCCACCTCAAGAGTGATGGTCTTTCCAGTGAGGGTTTTAACGAAAATCTGCATGCCTCCTCTCAGACGGAGAACAAGGTGAAGGGTCGACTCCTTTTGGATGTTGTAATCCGCCAGGGTGCGTCCATCCTCGAGCTGTTTCCCGGCAAAGATCAGCCTTTGCTGGTCGGGGGGAATGCCCTCCTTGTCCTGGATCTTGGCTTTAACGTTGTCGATGGTGTCGGAGCTCTCCACCTCAAGAGTAATGGTCTTTCCAGTGAGGGTTTTAACGAAAATCTGCATGCCTCCTCTCAGACGGAGAACAAGGTGAAGGGTTGACTCCTTTTGTATGTTGTAATCCGCCAGGGTGCGTCCATCCTCGAGCTGTTTGCCGGCGAAGATGAGCCTCTGCTGATCTGGAGGAATTCCTTCTTTGTCCTGGATCTTGGCCTTAACATTATCTATTGTATCGGAGCTTTCGACCTCAAGAGTGATGGTCTTTCCGGTAAGGGTTTTTACAAAGATCTGCATCTTGGATACTTACTGAATAATCTGTAAAACATAAACTATAATTGTCAGAATTTTTCAATTTCCCCATGGAATTATTCATGAAAGCTTCTAAATATATATGAAAT
>VDFB02332606.1:0-10484 GCA_007258455.2 Sequoia sempervirens
CATCCTCCAAATTTTGTAAGTTGGCTTCTAATCTTCATTAACCACTAATTGTCTTCTAATCACTGATTAGCTAATCCAATCAACATCTTGGTCAACTCTCTCATTCCCCAAGGAATTTTTAATTCCTTTTTCTCTTCCCCATGTGAATTTAAAATTCACCTCTATTCCTCCAAGGAATCTCCTCTTCCCTATGTGATCATTAAAAGGTCACATTAGTCACATGGGTTAGGAACCAACACATTATAAGCACCCTATCTTATCCATTAACTTGCTTCTCAATTTCCTTTTTTTTTTTTTTGGAAATCGTCTTATCCTTAAGATATCCCAAATCATGTGAATTTAAATTTATATTTGTTTAACCACTTTTCTCTTCCCCATGGAGAGTTTTGAGTACTTAAATTCCTCATATGTCACTTTCCTCTCATATGGGAACTAGAACTTCATTTTTGAGGAAATATTCTCCCCTCCCAAGGTACTTTCAAAGTACTTGTCCTTCTTCCACATCATTTGTACCCTTTCCATCTCACCATGTCCCTTGGACACTTCATCCTCCACATGGCAAGATGTTAGGGCTTGTGAGTCCTCAACTCACCGTATCCCTTCATCTTGGCCATGGTGTGATAGGGTAGGGTTGGATGGAACACTCACTGTCCCATGCTCTGGGTCACACCTTGGCAAACCCCTTTGGTGTCACTCTCCACCTTCTTAACCTATAGGCCATATAGATTGTTAGGCACCCCCAGTTCTCCTGGCCAACCCTCCTATCATCTACATTCACCTAACCAAGCAAATCTTGGTGCTTTCTCCTCCATTCTCTCCTTAGCCCTTAATCTTCCTAAAGGCTAGCTAACTCTCCAAACCTCACTAACTTTTTGCAGGGGCGTGTGGTGTCTTCTATAACTTCAAAAACATCCCTCTATGGTTCTTGATCAATCACAAGACTTCAATTCCTCATCGCTTCCACCAAACCCTATTCTAGGGTTTAAGAAGGGCTACTAGCCCTTGAGCCCCTATTAGGCCTCTTAACCTAAGAGAATAGGATAAATCTCCTATCTAACTAATGAACACCACAAACTTCCTTCTGAGACCCTAGTTCATTTTCTAACCTCTGAAGGATTTTTGAGGTTTCAGGCTTTCTCAGTCCGTACACAGGTGTAACCCTGATTTTGTGAGAATTAGGGCTTTTTAGGCCATTTCTTGACCTCACTGTGAACTGTCTAATTCTTTCAGCCACCAAATGGACTAGTGAAGACTCTGCCTTCCTAAAAAACATTTGTAAGGTCTCCTGATTCCACCACACACCTTGGGTTGATAGGGAATTAGCACCCCTACAACATTAGGGCTTGGTTAGCACTGTCTTTCCTAGTCGGGCACTGTCAAGCTCGCCTAGGAAAATATCTTCACCATGTTTCTTGGACACCTACTGACTTCTAAACCTAAAATATTTACATTCATGGAGCTTAGCCTCATTCCCCCATAGACTATACACCAGATACAGTGGAAAAGAGAGGTCTAAGACTCCATGATTAACAGCTTACAGTTCTGACCAGCAATGAAAGAAACAAAACTAACAAAGAACAAAGCTAGAAAATGATATGACAAACTAACTACAGAGCACACAAAGCTTGGAAAGTAAATACCACACGTGCCACACACTTCTCAGTGCCTGGAAAACTCCATTAACACACAAATAAGCACTAAAAACCAGAAAATTTCAAGAAACTCATTGCTTTTCCATATGATCAATAAACTTCCAAAAGTTACAAAGTTTTTCCAACCACAAATCCAGTTCGAGGTTCCTCTTTTAAAGGTTCATAAGTGGTTACATCTTCCTTGGTCAGACATAACCACCCTATTAAGCCAAAATTGCATAATTGCAACATTTTGGCTTTATTTCCCAAATTCTAGTGATTCCTAGTGAAAACAAATTGTGCAACTCTTTCCATCTACCATATGCTACTGATCAAACTTTATCCTAACATCTTCTAACATCTCACAACTCAAAACTAAATGGTCAACATGACCTTTATGTAAACAAAATAAAATTAACCTTCTAGATTTCCTATTGACCTATTGAACTGCCTATTGTTCCTTGTTGTTCCTTAAGTGCTCCTGTACCATTCTCCCCCTCTCAGCCAAAACACTAAGGAATGGAAGGAGAGATCGATGATAGGTCAATGCCAAGCTTCTTGAACTAATCTTCTTGTACCCATGTTGCCTCTGATTCATGCTTGTTCTTCCACTTGATAAGGTGCTCCATGTACACCTTGTGTCTTGTAGCCTTCTTCACTCTTGACTCCAAGATATGCTCTGCCTGAGGCTTGTCTTGACTAGGTAAGGATACATTGTTGATGTCCTTGAAGATCTCCTGACTATTCTGATCCACATCATTTACTATCCCCTTATACTTGATCAAATCAGCTACATTGAACACTAGTGAGATTCCTAGATCGGTAGGTAACTCCACCTTGTATGCATTATTGCCATACTTGGCCAATATCTTGCATGGACCCACTCTCTTCATCTGTAACTTGGTTGACATTCCCTTCTGCAACTTGGACTTGTTAAGGTGTACCATGACATAGTCTCCTACTGCAAATTGCACATCCTTGTCAAATCTGCCTTCACCTTCAATTTTTGTGTAGCCTCAGTGACTATCCTCTTTACCTGCTCCTGAATCTCTTTCATAGTCTAACTGAAGTCTTCTGCATGTCCACTTCTTTGTTCCATAGCTCCAAGATCTTTGAGCTCACATATCCCTCTTGGGTGCATCCCATACACAACTTCAAAAGGACTCTTTCCTGTGGTCCGGTTTACACTATCATTGTATGCATACTCAACTTGTGAGATAACCATATCCCATGTTTGTCCATATTCCTTAGTTAGGCACCTTAAAAGATTACCTAGCACCCTGTTAACCACCTCTGTTTGACCATCGATCTGAGGATGGTAAGCTAATCCAAAGGCTTGATTTGTGCCCAGTCACTCCATGGGGTCTTCCGGAAATGACTCATGAACTTCACATCTCTATCAGAAACAATGCTTAAAGGAAAGCCATGGATCCTTACAACCTCCTTGAAGAAAAGGTGAGCTATGTAGCTAGCATCATGAGTATTTTTGTAGGGAATAAAATGACTCATCTTGCTAAATTTGTCTACCACAACATAAACACTGTCAAAACTAGTCTTGGTCTTAGGAAGGCCTACCACAAAATCCATGCTCACACACTCCCATGGTCTGTTAGGAATGGGCAGGGGTTGATATAAACCAACATTGCTAGCTCCTCCCTTAGCTTTCATGCACACAACACACTATTCCACATACCTTCTAACATCTCTTGCCAACTCAGGCCAATAATTGTACTAGCTCTAAGGTCTTATTGATGCCAAAATGCCCACTAAGACTACCATTATGCTTTTCTTGAATCAGATTTTCCCTCATTGACCCTCTTGGAACACATAACTGATTGCCCTTAAACAACAACCCACTTTGCAAAGTATACTCAGAATATTGGCTATGGAAATGGTTCTCAAAGTTAGAACATACCTTATAGGCCTCTGAAAAGTCTTCATCCTCTCCGTATAGATCCTTGAAACTCTCTATGCCAATGCTCTTGAGCTATATCTCTTGCACTGTCAACAACCTTCTGCTTAATGCATTTGCCACCTTGTTCATTTGTCCTTTCTTGTGCTTGATGGTAAAAGTAAAAGCTTGGATGTATTCCATCCATTTCAAATGCCTATTACTTAACTTCTATTGAGTGTTGATAAAGCTAAGTGCCTGATTGTCAGTAAAAACCACAAACTCCTTGGGTAGAAGGTAATGCCTCCATTTCCTAAGTGACTGAACCAAAGCATAAAGTTCCAAGTCATAGGTTGAATATTTCTTCTTTGCTTCATTTAGCTTCTCACTAAAGAAGGCTATAGGCCTACCCTCTTGATTCAACACTCCTCCTACTACCACTCCACTTGCATCACATTCAACATTGAACAACTTATCAAAGCTAGGTAATAAGAGAAGTGGTTGAGTTGCCACTTCTTGTTTCAGTTTCTCAAACCCTTTCTCAGCTTTTTGTGTCCACTTAAACTTTGTTTTCATACCACCCTTGATTGTATCTAGGATTGGTGCACATATACCACTGAAGTTCCTTATAAATTTCCTATAAAATTGGGCCAATCCATGAAAACTCCTTACCTCTGTTGCTGTGGTTGGTGTAGGCCAGTTTAGGATGGCTTCCACCTTGCTTGGATCCATCTTTAATGAGCCTTTGGATACTACAAAGCCCAAGTAGACAAGCTCTTGCTTGAAGAACTCACATTTCTCAAGATTGATTGCCAACTTCTCCTCTTGCAACCTTTTAAGAACCATCTCCCACGTAAGCTGCAGAGTGTTCTTTTTGTTGTCTTGCTAAAGATGAGTATGTCATCAAGATACACTACCACAAATATCTACTGGCGGAAATCCTTAAGCACTTTCATTCATGAGTCTCATGAATGTGCTAAGAAAATTTGAGAGGCAAATGGCATCACTTTCCACTCATATAACCCATCATTTGTCTTAAAAGTTGTCTTCCACTCATCACCATCCTTAATTACGATATGATGGTATCCACTCTTGAGATCAACTTTGTAGGCTGAGGCACCTCAAGACAATCCATCAAAATTCTTTTGAATTTCTAGGAATAGGAAGCCTATACCTAATGGTGATCCTATTTATTTCCCTAGAATCAGTACAAAGTCTCCACTTACCTCCCTTCTTGGATGCTAAAACTACTGGTACTGCACATGGGCTAATGCTCTTTTGAATCAATCCTTGATCCAATAATTCTTGCACTTGCCTAGCTACCTCCAAATTCTGATCTAGTGTGAGTTTGTATGCTGATTTGTTAGGTAATGAGGCTCCAGGTATGAAGTTGACTTATGGCTCTCTTTGGTGGTAGAGTTGCAGGTGTACCATCACTGACTATACTCTTGTACCTATCAAGCAACTTTTGGACTGCTTCTGGTAGGACTGTCTTTTTAGTCTTAGCTTCCCCTTTAGGTTGTATCATAACCACATATCCTTCATCCCCTTGATGTAGGTTCTTAAGGAACTCTTTACCACTCCTCAACATGATGTTAGGTGTCTTTGACTGTCCTTCCTCTTCTTCTGTCAGTGACTACAACTTGAAGGTTCTTCCATCCTTTTTGAATGAAATAGTTTTCTCTTTCCCATCATAAATAGCACTTCTGTCATATTTACATGGCCTGCCTAGTAGTAGATGGCATGCATCCATGGGTAATACATCACAAACCAACTTATCTTTATATCCTCCAATAGAAAATTCCACCGTTACTTGCTCATTAACTAAAACACTCTGCCCTTTGTTCAACCATGTGACCTTGTAGGGGTTATTGTGGGGTACCTTCTCCAATTTTAGCTTTGCTACTGCCTCCTGTGAGATTATGTTATCCATTGAACCTAAGTCTACTATGAGCTTGCATGCTTTACCAAGTATTTGCACCTTACTCTAAAAAGAGCCCTGCTTAGGTTGTCCCGATCAAAACCTCCATTGAACATCGGATTCTCTCCTAGCCGGATTCTATATGATGACCTCTCCGGATGCCTTAGGACTCATGGTGTCCTCTTGTGCATAAGCCACTCTCTTCTCATTGCTAGATGAGGTTGCTTTCTCTGGGAACCTATAAGTTGGATGTCCCATTTGATTACAATGATAACACTTCATGTTTGCAAAATAAGAATTGATCCTGCTTGCTCGTCTTCCTCTGTTTGAGCCTCCTTGAGGTCCTCTTCCTCTCTTAAATCCACCTCTTGAAGATGTTTCTCCTCCATGCTCAGTGAGTTTAGATTCTCCATGATTTCTTTGGTCATTGCCTCTACCTTGGTAGCCACCACGCTGTCCTCTTTGATCTCTTTGATCTCTGCCTTTGCCTCTACCCTTAGAAGTCTGATCTGGCTTCCTCTGTTCCTTTCCTCAATCTTGATATCCAACTGATAACATTGGTGTACTGTCTTGGGACTTAGTAGAGCCATCTCCTCTTGAATGTTCTATTTCAAGCCATTAAGGTACCTAGCCACCTTGAGACTCTCATCCTATGTCACATTAGACCTCATACAAAACTTTTGAAACTCTTGATATAAGTGTTTACATCTTGGTCTTCTGCCTTAGACTTTTGCCTCTTCTTGTCCAATTGAATCTCACATAGTCGCGGCATGTAAGAGCTGCTTTCACCTTAGCAACCATTCCTTTCAAGTTGATATGGGTTGTTTGCCTTCTTTTTTCCCCTCTCATGCGAGATGAACTTCCACCATGTCAAGGGTTGATCCTCTCAATCTTGACTTAGCAACTTCTCACCTTCCATTGCTTCGACTCCATCACCTCAAAATGATTTTGCATGCCTTCCTATCCAATCCATGACTAGATCCGGCTTCCATCTTTTCCACTTCTAAAAGTGGTATGCATTCAAGTGCTTTCCCACTCAAAGCTTTCAATGCCTTCAAGAAAGGCTCCTCCTTCAAAACAGGGTCAGGTTCAGGGGTCTTATCTTCCTCTGCAACCTCTTCCTCTTTTGGTATCCTTCCCTCAAACTGTGCACTCCTCACTGCTTGCTCAAGTTGGGCTATTCTTTCCCTCAATTTTTTATTGTCTTCTTCCCACTCTTCAACCATCTTGGCCAGTTCTGCATTTGTTACCATGATGGAAGAATCACTAGACTCAACCTCAAACATACAATATTCTTTCCCAAATCTTTAACCTGCTCTGATACCAATCTGATAGGGTAGGGTTGGATGAGGTGCTCACTGCCCCATGCTCTGAGTCCTTGCTCCTAAGAACTCCTAGGTGTCTCTTCCACCTTGTCCTAGTGGTCTTGCCTCAGGTTTAGGTGCCACTACTCCTACTGACCAACCCACTATCAACATGCTTTCCTTCTACCAAGTCAAACTTGGTGCCTTGCCACTATCTCACCATTGACCCTTATTCTTCCCTAAAGGCCAAATCCTCTCAACATTCAATTAGGTTCTTGCAGGGGTGTGTAGGTGTTGTAGTAGCTTCAAGGTGATCAATCTAGGGTTCTTGTTCCATCACAAGTCTCCAACTAACCATCGCTTTCACAAAATGCATTCTGAGGGTTTGAAGGAGCTCTGTGAGAAGCCTAAAATTAGGCCCCTCTTACTTGGGATAAATGCTTGAAGTTTCTCCTAAACCCACCAAAAGAGATGCAGGTTCTTTTGTTTTGGGTTTGTGTTTCTCATGCCCACCATACAGGTTTTGGGGTTTTAAGCACGCTTTCGGTAGCGTGCAACTGTCCACACACAAAATTAACCCAAAAGCTGGGGTTTGTAAGCTTTCCCAGGCTGATTTCAAACTGTCAAAAAGTTCTCCCTCCAAACGACTTGATAGAATCTCCTCCTGACTACCATGCATTGCCAAGACCCTCAACAAAATTCACCAAAAGGAATTTCTCCAAAATCTCAATTCTCCTGCAAGTTATCTGTCTTTTTCTCCTGGTCTTCCCTAGCCGAACCCTGCCTAGCTCACCTAGGGCATGACTTTGCTAGCATCTCCTGAACACAAAAAAAACCTACCAACTAATTTATGTACAAGCATGGTGTCTAGGCACTGTTTCCAAAGGGCTGTACGGTTTGTACGGTGGAAAAGTGCTCTAGCACCACATTTTCTAAAATAGTCTGGTTCAGACCAGAATTTGAGCAGAGTTAAACTATTTACAACAAATGCCTATAAATACAACAAAGAAGCTATCTAACCTTACACAAAGCTTGAAAACAACCAGCACTACATTGTACAAATCAAAATAGTAGCAAACTAATCCATAAAAAGTCTTCAAGATTCACAAATTCAGAAATTTCAACTCAAAACGCTGTTTCTTTCCTTCACACAAGGTTTCACCAAAATTTTATTGCTTCCAACCCTCCTCTTGGGTCGAGATACCCCTTATATAGGCCCTAGAAACAATTAAGTTTCTTTGATCGAGCCTAAGGATGACCAAAATGGTTAGTGTTATAAAGCACACTGTGTTCTCCAACCTTGGTCCATTGTTTTTAAAACAAACATGATAAGCTTCTAAAGCTTATTCACCTTTTCACCACTTCTTACCTAGGGAGCAAAAACCTCTAACACAAACAAGATGGTCAACATGACCTCAAAACAACACAACAAAATTTGAACTTCAAATAAAACTTCTATAAACCTAGTACTTTCCCAGGTGCTCCTGCACCACTCAACATGACAACAAAAACTAGCAAATCAAGTGACTAAACCAAGCCACCAAAACTGAACATGCATCAACACTGAAATATCAATGGGTAAAGACAACATATGTCCAAGTCATAAATGCAACATGTAAGTATAGACTGCATACAACATTGCACAACTTGTAGATACAACAATGCAACATACAAATCCAAACATATACTAATAACCATTTCAAATGAGAGAATAATATGAGATGTAAAACTGAGCATACAATGAATCCAACATCAAATCACCAAGATCCAATCATCCATAAGCTCATAATATCTCCATAGTCAAAGAAACCCATAATCAGCTTAGGTGAGAAAAAAAGAAAATAACTATGCCAAAATAACTCCAAACCTGATCCACTGTGTAGTGCTCTAAACAAGCTTTATATTGACTATTTGAAGTCCAAAACCTGACTCCGTATGCACTCGATATCACCTCTCAAAACTCAAAATAAACACCTAACTTCCAGCATGCAAAACACTGTCAAAGCTGCAAAATATCAGAGAATTAGTAGCACCATAGTGTAGAGCATCCAATCAACTTTCCAATGAGTCCAAGAAGTTGAAAATCCAACATATTGGGCGAAAGTTACATGTGTTTGAAAAAAACTATTAGAAAAAGCACAATTTCACCCCCTTGTGGCTCTGTGGTGGCCCGCCGATGGTGCCCTGGTGGCAGATTTCAAAATTTATAAATTTTGATTTAATTTTTCAAAAAAAATCCTTCTCCTCCAAGTTTGGACCCGATCATAGTATTAAATGGAGCTTAAAATGTTTTGAAGTCTAGCGGACTTTGTTTGAACTGGCGGAATTTATTTGATTTAAAAATCTCATTTTAAAAAAAAATCTATGAGCCCGTTGGTCGGCCTGTACTGTCGGCCCTGTCGGACTTTGTCGGTGGTACCAACAGTAGTGTCAGCCACCACAAAGCCGGTGGTACCGACAATATTGTCGGTACTCTGCAATGGAGTATGGGGTGGGGTCGGACCCTCTCCCCCCCCTCTCCCCTAACCCCCAACTTTGATTTTATTTTATTTTAAAAAAATTCAAATGAAACTTTTCTGTGAAATTTTTATTTTTTATTTTGTTTTGCAAGGAAAAAAAATTTCACCGACAGGGCATTATTTTTATTTTTTTTATTTTTCTGAATATTAAAATGGCATTCGTACAGCCTACAAATAGGGCTTTTTACAAAAAAAAAATTGCATATTTTTCAACTTCTCCAAAATAGGTCAAATTTTATGTCAAAATTCGTCTCTCGGCCAACCATGAAGTCCATTTTGTCCTAGGAGGTCATTTGTAAAATTTCCCCCATAAAACCTCCATTTGAATGCACAACCAAGAAACCCTATTTTGCCAAAAAAATTCACACCCCAAATTTGCAAACTACCCATCAAAACAGCAAACCCAAAACTCTTAGATATGCAATAAAACACCTACAAAACCCTCATATATTGTCATTTTCTTTCATTCTCTCATGCAACCTAAGGTTATCCAATCCACAACCAAAGCTCTGATACCACTTGTAAGGAAACTTGCAGCCATCTAATGACAATTTCCACATAACCCAAAAGAGATAACAATGCAAATAAGTGCTCAATATCAACATTCAAGAGAATACACAACATACCCATGAAGGATGACACAAGATATACCCTACGATAACCCTCAAGAGGGAAAAACCCATCCTCCAAAAGCATCCACACTCCATGTATTATTCAGCAGTGAAAACCCATTACAATACATCTGCAAAGACTCCATAAACACTTCTGAAGCACAAGTTATCCATGCATTCCATGTGACCAAGCATGAATCCACACATCTCATGCCATGCTTCAAACCCTCACACATGCACAAGCTCAACCTACAAACCCGCAACAAAATCTCCCACCCTAAACAACTACCCTTTGTGGTTACTTTTATAGAAACAAGCTCTCACAAAACCACCAAGTGGTATTACATAAACCATGTGCCCAAAACTATGAACTTACAAAATCATGTGAACCCACATTTAATATTGGGTACTTTATTATATTTTATTATTCCCCAATATTAAATAATTACATTTTACAATTAAGTCTCAATGTTACATACAACATAAAGTGGCCCCAACATTATAGCTCCTAGTGATGCACATCCATCTAGGTACCCCTAGGTGTACCACACACATAATAATAAATTAAACATTATAAGCATTATGCAAGGTGTACAACACCTAATTC
>VDFB02332607.1:0-49345 GCA_007258455.2 Sequoia sempervirens
CTAGACTTAGAAAATAACCCACAAACAAGAGAGAATGATTTCTATTATTTAGAAATAGAGTTTACACACAAAGGATCTCAAATCTCCTCAAGTCTCTACAACACATGTAAAGGACAACCCTCTTTCAATATGCAGCTTGTCCCCAAAAAGTTACCCAAAAATTAGAAACCCACCCATAAATAGAGCTCCTCTTTAGTTTGGAGCCAAAACAACATTCAAATTTGAGTTTAGGCAGTTTGGCGCCAAAAATTTACAACATGAAGTTCAAATTTGAAAAGAGCATTTGCAATTGTATCTTCTAGAAAGTGCGCCAACTTCCCGTGGCCATAACTTTTGATCCAGGACTCTGATTCGCGAACCGTTTGAACTGTTGGAAAGGTCACGAAGTCAATAACACACTTGCGATTTGTTATGCCAATTTTGGCAAGTTTTGTGGCCGATACGGGAAATCTAAGTGCCTCAAATCTAACTCAGAAGATTTTTAGGTGCAAATATGGGAAACTAAAACTACAATATCTTTCCACCCAGGAATAGAAAATAAAAACCATAAATTTGGAATTTCATTATGACGAAAAGGGTATCCAAAAATGTAAAAATATCTAAAAACTGAGAAACTTAAAATTTAACTATTTTTGGGTGATGCAAGATTGCCCTTACACCACTGGATGCGCCTACTTCATTAAATCTCTATCAGCAAGCCTCAAGAGATAACCCAAAGGTCTCTACCGTTAGGTCCTAACAATGCATAAACAACTCAAATAATATGTGAAAATACTGGTAATCACAAGGGACCTTACAAAACAAATGTTGGAACTTTAGATTTATCAAATCTTGCAATTTGGTGATAATTTTTATCCTAAAAGCTAACTTAGATTTGAAAGGAAATAAAAAAAGATAAGGGTTTAAAGATATTTTAATACTAAACTAATTCCTAAGACCAACAATGCAAATGATTAAACAATCAAAGTGGACCAATCCGTCAAAACCAATTTCTGCTTAACACAAATCAATACTGCAATCTCAAAGAAATAGTGCAATCTTCTAAGGAATTAAAGATATTTAGATCATGAAGCATTCACCCAAATCAACTCTATTTTGCAATTGAAATGAATAAATACCCACAATTGAACTTAGCACACAAATTTAAGGCCTGAGCTAACTTTACACAAAACTTACAATCATCAAGCTACTAAAATTATGGATCGTGGATTGCTCAAACACTTCAAATATTAAACCATCAACACCATTGCATCATATCTAAATATAAAATATAAAATGTAACCAATAATCTCAAAGCAATCTTAAAAATTTGGAATAAGAAGAATCATGCAAAGTGAAGCAACACAAAAAATAGCACCAAAGAACAATGTATTTACTTATATTGAATCACCCAAGTTTTCAACAATTCATGTATTCTCAGTGTTACAACAATTTCTCTCAAAAAATTCTAACTCTTAACTCAACTACAACTCTAGCAACTATGTCTTAACTCATTCTAACCATTACAAAGGAGGATTGAGCCTCAATTTATAGAGAATTTTCACTAGGTTGGCCTAATACTAGGGTTGCATTCTTAGGTTGGCGCAACAAGTTAGCCTAGAGAGTTTTTGAGCAAAATAAAATTTGCATTTTAATGTATGAAAATTCATCTAGGTCGGCCTAGACTCTTCTAAATATATCCTTAGTTGCACAAAATTTGAGGTTGCCCTGCAACTATACTATCATATGACAGGGACAAAACTCTAGGTGGTTGCAAGTTCGCGATTTTCTCCCTCCTTGTCAGCTTCTAATTCATTGGATAATTCATTGGCCTTCTCCAATATTTATTTAATATATTCTAGGTCTAGAACTAGAATAAATTTAATTCTAGTTTTATGATTTTTAAATTCCTCCAAATATTGGGGCATTACCTTATTCCATTCAATCTATAACTCATAATATTTGTGCAGTTTTGAAATATAGATGGTTGCATCTTCCAGATTTTCCTTTGTAATTGGAGCACTATCATGGGGAGCATAGATTTCATGCCACCAACCTTGTAACTTATTAATGTTCATACTTTTCTGGCCAAACTTCCTCCTTCCAATCATTATCTCTCGGAAACTAATACAACTATTGTATATTTACTTCATTTTCCCTTCTAATTTCATTATTTTTTTCAAATATTTTGTGAGGAGTTCCTACCTATAATTTCAAAATTGAATCCACTCCTTCACCTTTCCAACCTCATCACAGGAAAAGATATCCAACTTCACCAATTCATCCTTAGGTATCTGCAAAATTTTCTTCAACTCATCAGTAGTTGACTCATTAATCTTGTTACAATCTACAATAAATTGTGAAGTATGCTCAAAAAAATTAGAAGCATTTGTATAAATATTGAGAATTTGTTCAATTGCTTCATCCCCTCTACTACTAACATCCTAAAGCCAGTTATGAGTGCTATGAATAAAGGATTTTAATCTTTCAATTTTTGAAACTGCTTTCTTAGGTAGAAATCCCTCTAGAATAGTTCCTTCACTCCTAATAGTTTGTCGAGGCTTCATCAAATGTTGTACATATTTATAGAAATCATTCAATTGATTTTGTAACTTTTATTTCTCCTCAGTTTCTCTATCTAATCTTCTCAAAATGGCCTAAGAGGATTCTTGGAATTCTTCTTTCTCTTGTTCCTTAGTAGTTGGCCCTAAATTGATAGTTTGCACTTTATAATCAGAGGGCCTGACCTCATCTTTAAACTTGTCACCTTCAGGCACTGCCAGATGTGTAACCCTGTTATTGAATTCATCTCTTGACATCTTTGAGACTTTCATGGCTCTCTTTCTTTTCTTTTCCTATTCCCATTCTTCAAGCAACTTGTCCTAGCTTGGGTCTTCTTCCTGTACAATTATTGGTTTCTTGTTGAGCCTTTTCTCCAACCATTCAGGAGTTGTAGATCGTTCATTTGTCACTTCCTTATTAGGACTATCAACCACATTTACTTCAACATTCTGCTCTATTTCCGGTTGCTTTTTAGGCTCATCCTCATCCTAATGAGGACTATCATCAACTTCTTCTCTATTTTCTCCTACCTTAGGGTGATCCTCTAGCTCATCAATGATTACTCTCTCTGGAGACTTACATGCTTTCTCCTGGACAACCTTAGACTCTATGTTCTTACTTTCTACTCTTGAGATGGATTGTTTAATTTCCTGTACAAATTTTCTCCATTATCCGCTTTCAAGAGTGGAAATGTCATCATCTTCTTCGTTTCGTTGTTCAGGATCATTGGATATGTTCCCTTCTTCATGAATTTCCTACTCATAAATTTGCACATTTTGATGAGGAGAAGGAATGAGAGAATTATTTCCTATAGCTTCTCTCTTCTCCATGTCATTGGTAGGTACATCTTCATCTTGCACCTCTTTCTCTATAGCTTTCACCTATTCTAACTAGTGAGACCTTATGCTTTGGGGAGTTTCTTCTGACATACACTTGAGGTTTTTCCCTTGAACTTTCCAAATCAACAACCTTTGTTGCAGAAGGAGCATTTGTAGCAGCATCTCCTTTCCTTGCCTTGGCAGCTTTCTGCCTTTCTATAATTATTCTTCTTTTCCTCATTTCTTGTGAAGTTTCACCTTCTGCTACGTTAGTGCTAACTTGAGGAGCCTTCTTAATTTTAGGAGATGATTTCTCTCCTTGATTTACTTGTGCTTTACTCCTAGTTCTCCTCTTAATATACACTATTTTGTCTCCTTCTTCATGGACATCCTCCTCATGAGGCTCAATAGTTTCATCACCCTTATTAGCTTTAGTTTCTTCTTTGGATTGAGACTCAAAGTCCCCCATCAAGTCATAGGTGAACTTGGTTCCCTCTGCTTCTAGTTCTAATACTTTGTGTTTTACCCACAGTCTAGAATACTTCTTCACTAGCTCAGTAACCTAGTCTAGATTTGTTACCTCTTCCTCTGAATAGTTGATTGGAGGCAATGGTTTACTTCTGTGAGGTTCATTATTATGATGTGGAACCAAATTCACCTCATCATCTTGTACCTGGTCAGGAACTTGTTCCACTTTATATAGTCTTATCAATTTGAGGGGCGGTCTAGAAAATATTCTCCTAAGAACATCAAATTCATCTCTACAATTACCCCAATAGTCCTCAATGTGATCCTTATGCCTGAATGTTTTGTTGGCTTGTTTCATGGCCTTGCCATAAGGATCAAAATTGTTTATGTTGGTATGTGAATACAACTCAAACTGTGCCATATACTTCTCAAAATGTTGAGCACTTTGAATAAAAGGGTAGGCTTCCAAAGTTCCCATCATCAGAGGGAATGTTGATCCCCATCCTTTCTTCTTTATCTCCTGTTGTAGGATTTCTTCAAAGCCTACCATTAGTCTTGTTAATTCTAGCATCAGAAGTTTGTTGGTAGGATACTAGGGTAAGCTGAGAGGAACAACCAAAGACCCTTGTATCTAGATGTATGTGAACCTTTGGAACTAGATGAACCACTGACCATATTGCTTAATTAGATCCATAGCATCAGCAAAGACCCTAACATGAAGAGCATCCTACAACAGTCTAGGAATATACATAAAAAAGGAATCATTAGCTCTTCTGTAGTTGGATGGTTTATGTTGTAACTATGGGTACACATCCCATATTTTTTCTTGCCCTATGGTTCCCTTGTAGCTGAGACCCTTTTTCTTTGTCTTGTGTGCCAACATGTAAACAAGATAAGAGGTCATAGTGAGCCTGTTGGTTTCTTGCACACTTCTCAATTGGGCATCTAGATTGTTACTTATGACTCTTGCTCAATGATAATGCTTGTTTGCCAAAATTTGTGTAATGGGGTGGAACATACAAGTCTGAAAGATGTGAACTTCTTCCACTCCCATGACTCTTCCTAATAGAGTTATGATATCATGGTGCTCCAGCTTGAAATCACTTATGTGTAGCTATTTTGGCAGCTTTGAGTAGTGTGGCTTAGGTTTCAATATCCATGTATTGTTCATGATTTCCAAAGCTCTGTTGGGGTCTTCTTCATAGAACTTGATTTCTTCCCCAATGTTGATTTCCTCAATGAGCTTATGATGTGAGGCAATGTTGAAGACTTTTGCAATAGACTCCTTAGTTAAATATTTTGTGACTCTACCTTGTGGCCCAATTATGATTGCTTTCCTAGAGTCATAGTGTTTCGCACATTCCAAGACCAACTTAGGACACAGTTGTGTTGGAGGGAATCCTACTGCTTGTGCCAATCTAGTGTGAGTAATGATCTATTCCAATGGAGTGGGAGCCATTCCAAATATTCTTTGTATAAATTCATCGTAATCCACATGACCCATGTTTGTATCTGCTATCTTGGACCATGCAGAGGCAATCTTGGTCTCTGGCCAAATGCCCCTGAAGTCGTACTTCATCCTTTCCTATCTTATCCTAACTTCTTCTTGCACTAGAGCAGCCTTTGGCTTGGTGGTCTTATCAGGGCTCACCTCATCCTACATCTATTACAGAAAGGACCATAATCGCCAAAATGGAAAACAACACTATAACATATTATATCCATTTCATGAAGCACCAATATGAGATGATAATATCATTAATGTGAGCTAATAATAACTCAAATTCCAATGGAAATATAATGTAGGCAACTCACTTCATCAAATTATACAATGATACATAAGAAAATAGTACTCAATTGAATTGATATCCAATAATAAATTCCAATAAATCATCCTTTGCAACTCATTTATTAATGATTCTTGAAATCCACAACAAATGGAGAAAGATCGGATAATCTGAGCAAGCTCGGATTCTATGACCAGACTAAGGTTTGGCTAATCTAAGCAAGCTCAGATTTTATTTATCTATCCAATCAACTACATTTTCACTAATATCAAGTGGAATCTATGATGGATGATGTTCATCAACCCAAATAATCATACTCAAGCTTTGATCACTACAAGGACACTTCACAAATTACTCCCATCCAAAGTTCAAGAAATTTCATGCATTGGAAGTTCAGTCATTCACGCGGCTCAGGTATTTCTAGGGACCTCAGATTACTCGGGTGAACTATCATTCGGGTAATCTGAGCCCTCTTGAAATCACCGAAGGAACAATAAGCTCAAAAAATTTTAAGTGTTCATTATTCAAGCTTAGGTCTTAAGTTGGTCATGGGACTCAGGTAATCTCAGGGGGTTCAGATTCTCTGGGAGGATTAGAGCTCAAAAAATCTGAGCTACCTTGGAATTTCTAGGCTAAGCTCTAGTTTGCAATTTTTGCTAAGTGACAGATTATGATTTCTTTGGATCGACGGATGATGAACCTTTAATCCTCCCAAGACTAAATCATCAAAATTTTACAGTGGATTTCAATCTAATAATTCATTTCATGATTTCAAACATCAATTGTTCTTATCAAATTCACAAGCATCACATTAGGGTTTCACAATTATGGTTTTGATCTAACTTTCGAAACATGAGAACACTCCAAAATCAATATATCAATCATGGGAAAAGAATACAACAAGTGTGTTTTAAAAGTATTCAACAAATTTAATTCATTATGCACATTCAAATTGAAGCCCAATTTTGACCCCTTTCAGAATAAACTCTTTTGAAGAACAATAAACCCTAGATGACTAGCTAAAATCAAATCCTAGACTCAACAAGAGGCCTTTTCACATGAAGATTCATCAATAAATCTCGAACAAAAAAAAATCACATGAAGAGAATCAAAATCATACCTTGGAACAAAGGGCAACAGGGGAAAACTCAATGACAAACTAGCAATGAAGGATGAGAACCTTAGAATGATCACCAGAGAAAATAATCCCAAGCTAAATCCTAGATCAAACACAAGATAGTGGAAAATCTTCCCAACTTTGAGCTCTAAAGAATATGATATGACCAAATGACCTCATTTTTCTCAATTTATTCCCAAATTGGTCCTTTAAACTCATTAACGCAAGCAATAAATGCTCGTACATGCATCTGCAAGAACTAGGAAATACAACATGGGCTTGGACTCAGGTAATCCGAGGTAGCTTAGATTACCTGACTAGATTAAAGTTCAGGTAATTCAAGGTACCTCAGAATTACCAAACTTCCTTCACACTTAGCCAATTTTGTTCTAATTTCACTTTCCCAAGCATGATTCAAGTAATCCACCTTTTGCATTCATTTCTATCTTCAAGTTCTCTTCCCCAATAATCTCTTGCACCATCAGAATTACAACCCACCGTTCTGACAATATTTAACTTCCCTCTAACCTATTTTCCAATCTAAGGACACAGGATTGTCCTTACTATGATTTTACCATGATTTTCTAAGCAATCTTGCCTCACTCCAATCAATTAATCCTTGACCTTCTCTTCACCTACTTTTTTCATCTTCTTATCATCTTTTCTCGCATCTAATATCATGGTTGCATTCTCCATGTGCTTTTCCTCAGACAAATATCCATCTCCCTCATTGCTTCATCACACAACCTCACAACATACCATCCATCTACCCAACAAAAGATTCTAGAAGATGTACTTCTACCCACTCTTTCTCTCTCTCAGTGGTGTAACTCCCTCTATACCTTCTCCCTAGCTTAATCTTTGTTGGAGGAAAGTGATCACAAACCTATTCCTTGTCTGTAGCCAACACATCTTCTCACAACTCTTTCTTGCAATTTTAAAATGGACCACAAGCACTTGCAACCAACACACTTTACATTCCACTAGATCGACTAGCTCTGATACCAATTGATGTAGAGCATCAATGGATTCAAGGGGTTCTAAAGACCCAAAGCACTGATTTACAAAAGATCACCTTAACAATCACAAATTCTCTTCAAAGAAACAAGGATCCACAAGGCTAAATAGACACCAAAAATGGAAATAAGACCCAAAATATTCATTGAACTTATAATTCACCTTAAACATTATGATTTTGTAGGATCAGACCAATAACTCTCTCTTGTAACACGGATTCATCAATTCCTCCATTGCTTACACCAAAAGACAAAATTTCTTGTAGTAGTCCCAAAGGACAAAACCGGTCATAACTATTCAAGAAGATGGAGTTACACAAGACTAAACACAGATTATAGGACCCATTAAATTATTTTTAAACATACTTCAAACTTAGATAATATTGTTTTGGAAAGAATTCCATTAAAAATGATTGTTCTGCAGCAATAAGCTCCAAATAGCCCTATTTAACAAAGCAACACCATGAACCTCTTCACCCAAAACCTTAAAATTGTTACCAATGGAATATATAGGTTACAAATAAATGAAAACAATAAATTTCAACAATAGAAACTCCTAAAAAGTCAATAATCATGAAAACCCTTGTTCTAGGTCACTTTAAGCATGCCCCAAGAGGGGGTTTATAGAAACTAGTTATTCCAAACCTCAAGACACCTTGATAATGCTTCAAAAACCTTATAATAGGTCTACACATGCTTTATGAACTAACCTCTAACCTTCTTTAATACTTTTAAAGCAAATTTCAACTTGGAGCCACCATTTTCAAGGTAAAAACTCATAAAATTCAACTAAGGCAACAACACAGTAATGCAACCTAACTTCCCTTGCATCTGCAAACACACCCAAACTAAAAAAAAAACTTAAATTAACCCATTCTACCAATTTATAGAGATCTACATGAGTGGAAAGGTTGTTACTCCTTTTTAGACTCTCAAAACCCTTAAAATGAGGGTTCCTAGGCAATTTTAGAAAAACAACTCTCAAATGTACCAAACTTAATGAAAATTCCTCAAACCTATTTCAATTGAAAGCTAACTCGATGATTTATCCAATTCAATCAATTTTATAGCCTAAAAGTACTGTACAGACTAGTACCATGCCCAAGAACAGCAAATAGAACTTAAAATTGAAGAAAATGGGGGTTTTATTCAAAATTTCTCCACAATACAAATTGATCTCCCTTTTATTTCCATTACAAGACTCTCATAAATATGCTACAAAAATCTCCTAATTTCCCCTTTATTTGGAACCACCATATTAACTTCCCTTTACAAAATGACTCTTCAACTTCTTACATTTTTGCATTTTGCATTTTTGACAACAATTGCAAGATTTGCAGTTTTTGACAACTAAACTATAGTAACCCCATAGAAACCTAATAAAATACTTCAAATGCATTAAAATAGTCCCAAAAATGACCTCTTTACAATCAAAACATGATGAAGACTCAAATTTTACAAAAATGGCCTCATGGAGGCATAAGATTGACATGGTGCCTTGCACCAGAGTGCCTTACAATTTATACCTTGCCCATTACGCATGAAATTACTTGAAAATACTAGTGAAGATGAAAACATGCTCAGAAATTATAATACACCTTATGAAAATAAAGTGATACACCCATTAATTTGGAACAATGCTATGGTCATAGGCTTTAAGATTATTGCTAAGAGGGATTGTGATAGAAAGAACAAACATGAAATTCACACTCTCTTGGAACAAAAACCATTGAAGGATACAAAAGGAATTGGTTATCAAGGTCTTCACCTTTATATAAGACATTTATTCCATTATCTAATCCAAATAAGCCACAAAGGCCTATCAAAAAGGGTCTTTTACCTAATTTGCATCCTTTGTTCGAGGTTGAGATTACCTTCTGCACATTGTTATGATTGAAGTTTATTATATTACCCCATTTACAAGAAAGAAGAGATGATAAACACAAAAAAAAAAACATATTTTTGTGTGTATTATAGATTATTTGGTCATTCTAATAATGAATGTTGTGCTTTATAGAATATATTAGATGGAATAGATCTTGTAGACACTCAAATAGGCTTGGCTGGCATTATGAATCTAATTCTAATTAATTAACATCACTTCTAATATTAGTCAAGTAATTAAGTTTATTTGATTAATTCACTTCCTGCTCACTAATGTTCATCATTTTTAATTAACAAATCAATTTATTTAATTAAAACCCTAAAAGTCCTCTCATTTGATTAAATAAATCTAATTATTTAAATCAAATGTCATAAAACCCCTAATCCCTTCAAATTGATTAATTCTAAATTTATTAATCACTTTCTAAATTTATTGATTAATTTTGACTCAACCTTGGTCAAACTCAACCCATGGTCAACTAACAAGGTTGCACATGAAATTTATTTATTTTAATTATCTAATTACCCTATTTATCCTCACAATGGCATATTCCTAGGAATATTCCTCCCAACCACCTCTTCATTCAATTTCCCTCCAAAAGCCTCTTACACCCCTATAAATACCTCTTACAAAGGCATTTACTCCTTACATGCCATCTTGTCTCTTACAAGGGAATTACTCTCTCTTACATCCTCACCCACATTTTCTTACATCTCCAACCACATTCATTTATTCCTCTTACATCCTCTTTACTCTACACATTGTTCAAAATGTGCTCCATCCTCACCCAATAGAATTGTGACAAGTGTCACAATCCTATTGGCTCCCTTTTTATCCCACATTCACCAATTTTACCTCTTCTTCAACCCTTGAGTCCTATAAGTAGAATCCTCTTCCACTTGAAATGGATCTACAATCTCATGCAAAGTCATTATGCTCGTTCCATCCACCAATCATCCAATTTCTATCACTATCTTTGAGGGAAATTGGCATTCATCACATCCATTTGCATCTCACATCTACTTGCATCTTCATCATTTTAGCTTGAATTCATCACCACTTTGGAGAAATTTCATCACATTGCATCAACAATCTTGGATCTTATCAACTTGGGATTGGGAAAGGGCCACTTTCCACATCAAAGTGACACCAATCCCACTATGGGATGGGATTTGGGTAGCTTAGATTAGGATTTCATGCTTGATTTCATATTTACTTCATGTTTTGAGTTTTGTTTTCATCTTCTTTGCATGCTTGAGAATTCCACAAGGAATGATATTTGTGCTTATTTGAATGACTAATGCTCATGCTTTTGTCTATGTTTAGTTAGGTGTAGATCATCATTCACATTTTGGTGCTAGAAGGAGGGATAACCATTTAAAAATCTCAAATTTTAGCTTTGTAATCACCTTTTTTATAGGTTCTAGGAAGCATTGTCACCTTTGACATTACCAAAGAGTCGCTTTTGCAAATATAGAATTTCCTTTGCAAACAAAGTCGCTTTTGTCTTCACAAAGTCGCCTTTGAGGTCCTTGATTCACCGTTGAGCATTGTCTTTATTTTTTTCACTAGAGCTTCACCTTTTTTTTTCACCAAATCATCACCTTTATTAAATAGAATTTTCATTACAATGATACATAGTTTCTTTTGAAATATAGCATCGCCTTTGTAAACAAGATCGCCTTTATTTTCTTGCTTTTGTACCCCATATTATAATGACCATATCTTGGTCATATTTTGGTCTTTTTCAGAGTTTTTTTTTTGAAATGTGGTAGAATTTCATGAGATATACAATGGTATAGGTGTTTCTCAATTTTTTTCAAGTTAAAATTTTCAATTTTTCACTTAAAGTCAAATCACATTGTAACTTGGTCTAAGTTTTAGCATTTTTATGCTTAATCATTTATCTAACCCTCATATCTTCTTGTTTCTTGATTTCATCTAGCATTTGGAATATGTATTGTAGGTTTTAAGAGGAGAATGGAGCATTGAAGTGAAAGAAAAATCATTTCATATTCATTATAATAGTGTTTTCAAACACTCATGGGAAAATAACCCATCATATGTTATTTTCCTTTTATGCTTTAGGACTACTAGTTTTCAATTGGGCCCTAAAATTAACCATTGCAATACTTATTAAAAATTGAACATTAGGAACTTACTAGACATATTGCTTTGTGGGCTAAAATTGAACAAGACAAATTCACACTTAGCTTTTGGTGCTTAAAATGAACTCACTTTTACTTTGGGGATTAAAAAGAACTTGTGTCTTCTTTGTTTTGTGGTTTACAATTCTTGTCATTTAAATGTGTATGCACTTCTCTCATGCCACTTGATGATCTTGAGAATCAAAATAATTCCTTTGAAATATGTTGTTCACCACCCACATATTTCAATTTGGATCTAAAAATGAACCCCATGCTAGTGTGAGGAAAAGGTATGGTGTGTGTTCCCTCCTTGTGCTTTACGTGGTATGGGAGGTCGAACTATAAACATACTCCATTTTTTTTTGGTACCTTCAGAGGGCCTACCACCCCACTTTGAAAATTTGGAATGACCCAAGTGGTAATTGGCTAAAGCCAAGCTCTTTCAAATTGCTATATAAAAATGTGTTTACTTTAGGTGTGAATGTGTCATACTGACAAGTTTCACCCTTAGTATCCATGTGATACATTAAAATATCTTCTTAGGAAGAGATTGGGAGGCCTCTTTCTTGTCCATAATCTTGAGATAATATTTCCACATATATGGCCATCTTGAACAAAAATCCTTATTACAAACCAATTGTTTAGTGACCAAAAACCTTCATGCTTGCTGGTGCAGGAAGGGTGGTTCTGAAGCCGCCCCACATTTGTACTATTCAAAGTTGAAATAGGAAAATACTTAGGATATCTGGATCTTCATATTTTGAGATTTAATGGTCTTGAGAAGCATGTGTCATGGAGGGGAGCCAATGTCCCCAAATCTCTAACTATTCATTTTGTCTTAGTGTTTGGAGAAATTCGAGTGGGGACTCAACAAGTAGTATCTTTTAAGCCTAGGATTGTGCATTTTGCAAGTCAATTGAACACATTGCTTGGATCTTAAACATTGAAAAAAAACATTTAACAAATCATCAAAATTTCAAACCCTTTGGAAAGATTGAATATATTTGAAGGGTCCAATTATTATTGCTTGTCCTTAGGGATTTTATCCTTAGAGGCTTCTAAATACTTGGGCTCAATATCTCTATTTGCTCTCTCCAAAGTAAACCTAGGGAAACTATGGCCTTGACTCTTTGATTTCACATAATGGAACTTGTGGAATGAAAAGGAGAAAATACATAGACATTTAGTTTTGAATTTAAACAAGATGAGTTGATGTGGTAAAAAGAATCCATTTAATCAAGATAAAGGAAAATTGAACCCCACACATGTGCTTATCTTCATGATTTCTCAAAATAATAAATTCCAAAATGAAAGTCTACTTGTCAACACTTCAAGTTTAGGTGTCATACTCAAAAAGCTATAAGAAGATACATTAGAAAGTGTAACCTAAGATAGTGTACCACAAGATAAGAAAGAAGGTAACAAGTTTTTATAGACTTATTCCGCTAAACAATTTAGACATGTATGCTCAATATGAACCCCTCATTTAAATCAAACATTGGTCTTTTGGATTTGAACGCTTTATAGGGAATAGCATGTTCTTCAACACCTTGGTCTCGTAAAAAAAATATTTCTAGGTTCATCTAGGGTCAAACAAACACTTCCATTTTTTCAAAACATTTATCAAAACCCATCTTACAAACAACTTTTAGAGCTTTGGAAAAATCAAAATTCTAGACTTGGGTTAATCCTTAAAACACATTAAAATAACCTTGTTTAGTTAGGAGTGTGAGATTGCATGCTTTCTCATACCTCTAGTTAAATTAGCACCCCTTTGAACAAGTTTTTCCTAAGATCACATGTGCATCTTAGGATCCACAAGTTCATTATCCAATCAAAACATCAAAATCAAGCCCTAAGTCTAGTATTGACCAAAGTTCTCAAAAGTTCAAATACCCATATAACTCACCCTTTCATCCTTCATCTCATGATTGGTCTAAATTCCTTAGAGGTCAAAAAGGTCAAAAAACAAGAACATGGAATATAAACTTGATTCATACATCATGAATGATCTAAATCAACCAAACTATCAAAGCCTTACAATGCCAATTTATTATCAAAACTAACATTTATACAATTCACACATGGGATCATTATATCCTACAAACCTCAATGATACAAAAAATGTGAGTATGCCAAACATAAGTTTTGGAACATCTTTCCTTGTGGTATATTTTTTTTTAGCAAAAGTGGACTCACCAAAATATTATATTAATATAGATAAAATATATATATAATCTTGGTTCAGAGGGCATACCAACAAGAAAGAACCAAGAAGAAAACCTTTGGTTATAGCCTGTTCAATACAACAAATTGATTCAAGTCTTTCAAGTTCAAAATTATCCCACATGTAGGATGAATATACAAATTTTCCAAAACTGACTAGAGTTCCACCACCTTAACCCTTCTAAGGAATCGAAAATGAGTGGAAAAAAATGAGGAATAATTTTAAAAACTTATACATTCAAAGCTTCTGCCAAAAATAAAAATAAATTTAACCTTTCTTATACTATTCCTCCATTCACTCTGCACAAGTTGAGTTTTGATCATGCACTACATCTTCCTCATTCTGTTGCTCGGGCATGATTGGAGGAGGCATATATTTTGTGAAAAAGTCATAGCCTGTAAAAGGAACTTCTTCATCTGTTTGAGCCACCACTTCGAGTTGACTATCCACCTTGGAACCTGGGTGCAAGGAGATGGTGCTTTCTACATTTTCCAAATCATGAACTTCTCTGTGCACAAGAGCTACAGATTCAACCTTCACTAGTTTTTTACCAACAGAGAGCCAACATAAGGGAAATTTTAGTGCATAATCCCAGAGGAAGGTGAAAACATAAAAATTTTCCTTGATTTCTGCTTCTAGGGATACACAAATTCACTTTTCATTTTTGTTTAGAGCAGATAACAAGACATAATCATTGCCAAACTGAAGCCCCAATCTAATAGCCTCAAATATTTCTTCATACCCAACTTTTTCTTTTATATATTCATGAGGGAATAAACTTCCAATGTATCCCTCCCTAGAGAATAGATTATATTTTTGCACAAGATACATCAACTCATTCTTATCACAGAATTGAGGGTTAACAAATTTAGCTACAATTAGCTCTAATTCCCTTAGCGATTGAAGCAAATCCATAGTGTTTGACAGGAAGATAGAGAGGACCTGAGAAGGAAATAATACCTATTGAGATCTTGGACGAATGATTTCCACACCCAACACAGAACAAATTGCATCTTCCTCACACATACTACCTGTTTTAAAGATGAGATTCAATTCTTCCTGAGAGAGGCTCTCTTCAAACGAACTTTCCCAAGATTGAATGGGACAATTAATTCACAAATTCCAGGGGTAGAGCACCATGCTTACACTATATTTTCACTTATCACTGAATACATAATTGATCACTCACAAAGGCTTCTTGAAAGAAACTTGTAACACCCCTCCGTTTTGGATGTTTGGATTGGCAGTGTTTTCTTTGTAATGATTGGTTCTGGTTATGTTGTGACTTTGGAACTTGGTTACTTTTGACTACTATCTGTTAAGCGATGTGAATGCTATATGTTATATGATGTTATTTTATTCTGATGTTATCATTATGGCATGTTTTGGATTAACTTAGAAGATAATTGATTTAACAATGTTTTATGTTGTTGATCATATCATTGATGTTAGATGCATCAGTTAGTGATATTGTATTGGTGAAGGGGACAGGATTGTATCACTCGCTTGCAAGTGCCCTACGATCCTAAGATTTCCTCTTCACGATGTGTTTGATCATATTCTATATATATGCATGTTCGATGTACTCTTTGTTGCAGGTTGATAGGTACATGACATCAACTCCACCTGGTTCACAGGTTTGAGCGTGCCTATTGACCAACAGAAATCGATTGGGAGATAGTAGCTAGGTTTTCCATGCCAAGTCATCACCCTAGTCATAGCGTGTTGTCGAGTTGTCAGGTTGGTTGTTTTAATTTTGGTTCATTTCACCTTGCGTATTTATTTAAATTCATATTTTTAAAGGTTATTAAATAGCTTGTGTAGTTAAATTTATGATTAAATGTATCTAGTTGCAAGGTTGATTCGTTATTTATTTTATTGATTGATTTGATTTAATTATTAAATTTAGATTGAGTTTATTGATTAATTGGATTAATGGTGTTATATTAAATGGGATAGTTGTTTTGGCATTATTGTATATTATGATTTAATAAAAAAAAATCAAAGTAGAAATCATGTTGGATTGTTAGAATTAAATTAAAATAAATAAATAAAAGGAGAATGTGTTTTGAATCTCACTTGTGAAAATTATTGATAAAGTAATTTCTCTGCAAAGTTCGTATTCTTTTATTTTAGTGAATTTTGAAAAGTGCATGAGGTTTGAATTAGAAAATAAAAATTTGTTTTAAATTTGAAAATTGGAAATATCCTCCAAATTTTGCAATAAATTTAGTGGGTGGGATATTTTAGGGGTTTGACCAATTTGGGGAAAATCTCTATTTTAGCAAATGTAAATTCATATAATTTTAATTTTTCAATTTGGGGGAAAAGATTTCTTGCTTGTGGCTTTGCTTGGATTGGTAAAGAATTGGAGACCCTTTCTTGAGCTGAATTCAAAGGAGGAGTTGAAAAACACCATTGGATTCTTCAAGTTTTGGAGGAAAAATCAGGTTCTTGGTTTTTGTTTTGTTCATTTTGAAAAGAATTCAATCCTTGTTTTGCTATTTGAAAATCCATAAAATAAAATGCATTCAAACTTGCAGCTGTGGTTAGATTTGAGAAATGAAAACCAAACTAGAATCAAACAATGAAAAATAGAATGAAACCAAAAGAATTGACATTTCAAACTGGAATTTTAAACCATGTTGTTGTGTTTCCATTTTCTGTTGATGACTTGCCCAATTTGAGTTGGGAAATGGATTGTAGTTTTTATAAATGTATATATATATATATATATTTTGGCTTGTAAACCCATGGAATTCATCTTTTAAAAATATATATTTATAGCAATAAATTTATTTATTTTCTTCCATGTTATGAATTTTTTTTCCATTCTGGAAAAACACAAGGGAATGTTTTATTTATTATTTTTGAAAAATTTTAAATAAAAAATATGTATTTTTTTGGTTGTAGTGGTGGGGAGGTAGGGGAGCCACCCCCACTGCCACCGCCGCCCACCGGGAGGCGAGCTGTGTGCAGGGCACACAGGCCACTGCCCGTGGGAGGCGGGCACTATGTGCTAAGCACACAGGCCGCGCCCATGGGGGGCGGACTGTGTGCCAAGCACACAGGCCCCGCCGCCCGTGGGGAGGGGCAGCATGCCCTAACTAGGGTTTCGTGGCTGCAAAATAAGATTCATTTTCTTTTTTATTATTTGTTTTAAATATTAATTTTAATATTATTTGTATATAATAATATGTATATATTATATTATATATATAATATAGATATGTTATATGCATATATATAATATTATTTTAATATTTAAATAATATTTATTTTATAATAGTTTATTTATAAACATATATATAACTTATATATTTTAAATAAATTAGTTATTATGTTGATTTGCTTAATTTCATTGTGATTTAGATGTTTTAAGTATATAAATATATATATCATGGATCATTCTTTGAATAAATACTTTTATGTATATGTATTTAAGGTATGTTGTATTTTGTATAGATGAGTTTTAATTGATTAATTTATTCTATGTTGAAAGAAGGATTAATTGATTTCAACTAAATGTTTATTTATTAAAATGTTTCGATTATGAATATAATTGTGAAACTTAGAGTTAATAATTGATTTAATTTAATCAAATGACTTTAATTATTAAAATGTTTCGATTATGAATATAATTGTGAAACTTAGAGTTAATGATTGATTTATTCTGATCAAATGACTTTAATTATTAAGATGCTTCGATTATGGAATTTAATTGTGAAACATAGAGTAAATGATTGTTTTTTTTTATGTAGTTCAATGCCATGAAAATAAATTGGTTTATTTGATTGGATAAATACAAGAAATGAAAATTGTGATTGACTAGATTTACGAAATCTGAACATTAGTTATTTAACTGCGCGAAATGCTTTTAGTGTTTAATTGTTCTTTCTCAATGTTGTGAGAATAGAGTAAATGTTTTGAAGTCTTCCAGATAGGGGTTCGTTCATAGTTTTAGGTTGTCACTCTGATAGTCAACCTTTGGATTGTCTTGGGTTTTGTGCCTCCTTGGGATTAGGAGTGGGTTTTGAGTCTTGTGTCTCCTTTGGATTAGGAGTGGAGTATGTGTTTGTTGCCTCCAGTGTTTGGAGAGGGTTTTGACCTTTGTATCCTCCAGTGCTTGGAGAGGGTTTGACCTTCATTTTCTCCAGTGTTTGGAGAGGGATTGGACCTTTATGTGTTCCTCCTAGAGTTGGAGTGGTTTTATCGTATTGGTATACACTTGGGATTCTCTTGATGATTGGTTTTGTTTGGTATGTTGTCAAGTAGAAGAGTGGCTTCTGTTTGGGGCCAGAGCCCAAAGAGGTAAACTGGGAAACCTTCAGAAGTGGTTTAATCAAGTGATAACTAAATTAATGTACTTAGAAGTTAGGTAGTATTTCACACTAATTAAGATAATTGAGCCTCGCTCATGGACCCAAGGGTTTGTATAGACTTGGGATGAGACGAGAAGGCCTGGAATGGCAAGGTCATCTATCTTGTCCTTACGAGAGGTATTTGATTCTACATGAGTGAGCATGGGTGTCAGGATTCAGTAGAGGCCACCAGGACAACCCATAGTGGGGGCCGGAGCCTAGGAAGATTCCTAGATGGATATCCCATGACGAGCTGTGTGATGACACTCTTTCTATGACAACAGTTGGTATCTGGTTTTATGTGTATGGTCTTCTTATCATACTCAATCTATTTTATTTCTGGAAGCAATGTGACCTGTGTCATTGATGTTGGAGTTGTTCTTGTGTTATCCTTATGGTTGTATGGTTCATGTGATTGGTTGGGTCAATGTGAGTTATCCTGTGTCTAGAGGTGGATGGGCTTGTCTAGAATTCCTTATTACTATCTCCTAGCATGGGGGGTGAGCCTTTGGGTATCACATGGTTGGGTGGAACGTGCACCTAAATCTGTTGGGTTGGATTTTTGGTTCATGTGGACGAGATTTCTAGTTGGAGATCTCATGGGATCCAGTCCTTCATGCTTTATTCTTTCAGTCTTAATGTAATTTAATACCCCTCTTTGTATCAAGGTGGAAGTTTTAAATTGTAACCTTGTATATTGGAATTATCTCATTCAGGGAATGAGCGTTGTAATCTTATTCTAAATTATTTTTTATTTGAAATCATGTGGTATTGATTGTTCTTGAAGTATTTAATCTTTTGGATGTATGAGTGTTTAATTTGTTAAGTAATTAAATGTTATGTTTTAATTCATGTTTCTTGATTGGATTTTAAGTAATCTCAGTCTCGTAACCTTAGAGGTTGTTGGAAATGGATAGTGATCTTGCATGTTCTTTATACTTTAACAAAAAAAACTAGTACATTTGAGTAGTAAATTGCAACTTCCTCTAGGGTTGCATGGCAAGGCGTTACAAAACTACTAAATAGAGTGATAAAATACTATTTTTAAAAGCCAAAAAACCTTCACACAATATTTGGTGTTTAATAATGGCAACTATTTTGTATGAATGAAGAGTTGATGAGGAAAACCCTTTAAATATTTTTGATCATGTGAAAATATTATCTCACCTACAAGTATTAATGTGAAGTACCGCCACATACGAGACGGTACCCAAAAGATACCATCAAGCAATTCACAAAACATTCGGCAAAAAATCTCCAAAGAATAGGAAAATTAAGTGGCCAAAAAAAATTTCCAAACATTCGTCAAGGAACTGGAAGAGATAAATGTAACCCGAGACATCCACCAACAATTGCCAGATGGGAGGCAAATTTAAATCTATCTACCAATTACATGTGTGGCCTGTCCCATTAGTTCATTGGAGATCTCTTACAGAATTTTGGAGCACATGATGGTATCCTCAAGGTACCAATCCATTTGCATTTGATAGAAAAAAAAATTCCCATATATGAAATCGTATAAAGGTGGGAGCCAAAATGTAATCATATTGAGAAATTCCAATTTTAGCATGGAAATAGCAAGAAGATAACTTTTCTCTACCAAAATTTGTAGTTCTTCTATGTGCCAATCTATTTGTCATAGCTGCTAGATATGATTAGCATTGTTCACTTAAGATTGAAAAGCATCCTATTCAATCAATTGTGCTATATTTGGGAAATTAACAAGCAAGGATAAGTCAGAAGAAATACTTATTTCTTGCCTTGCACTACCCATATTGGCTAAAAGATTTGCCAGATTATTTCCCTCTCTAAAAGTATGAGTAATTATATAATTTTTTAACTTTTGAAGGAGCTCCCATACTTTTTGGAGGATGTATTTAATACTCCAATTATGAATGCTCTTTGTTTTGGTTGCATTAATTATTATTAAGGAGTCACCTTCAATATGAAGGTTTTCAATACCCATCTCTAGGGCCATTTCCAATCCTAGTAAAAGAGCTTTAGCTTCAACTAAATTATTAGTTCCTCTATGAAGATACTTGGAGCTCAGAGCTAAAATTTTACCTTGAGGATCACATATGCATACCCCCGCCCCCACTCTCCCGATTTCCCTTCGATGCACCATCAAAATTCAACTTTATAAAATCATTCTTGGGGAGCTTTCCATTTTACCTACTTTCTATCATTTTTGTCGGCTTTGCTTGCAAAAAACTACCAGGGAAAGGAAACTTTATTTGCTTCCAATTCCCCTGTGGTATATTTAAATCAAATTCAAAACCTAAAAATCTATCAACCATATGATCAATACATGAGTATTCACAACAACATTATCCCATCAAATCAATACATGTCAAATGTGAATATACCAAGTGTAAACTTATCAAACATGAACATATCAAATCCCCACTTGGTGAACTATGGGATAGATAATTTTGTGAATCACACTAATGTTTTTCAAAATCCAAACAATATATTGACAACTCAGTGTATTGATCCAAGTCAAGGTAACCTCATGCAAAATCAAAGCAATGTGTTTCCCAACCACAACAATGTTCAATGCCAACCTATAATGCAAAATCTAAACATCATCCCAAATCAGAACATTGCCTAAAACCAATTTGTGCATGATCCCATTCAAATACCACAAGTGTATGGGTATGTGCAGGATCATCATGGAAAAAAAAGACCCTTAAGTGGCGATAAAATTTAGAAAAATCATATTAGGCAACTTGACATAAAAATTTGAATAAGTTATCTATATTATTTCAAAAATATGTAAGAATATAATCTATAGTAAATTGAATGTAGTTTCTAAACTACTAGATTTATTTAAAAAAATAAAAATCTATTTGGTGAAAATTTGAAATTTCAATGCAGTAGCACTTAAATTTCAGGGAAAAAATAAGTAGATGTCTGTCTGACCACCCTAACCACAATAAAATGATAATATTTTTTATAAGATTTTAGATATAAGTAGAGGACTCAAGTCTCGATTTGATGCATATTTTTTGTAATATTTTTCCAAGTAAATAATTAATTATGAATTTTTTATTACAACTTTTAAAAAATATAAAAACTTGTATGTCTGACCACCTTAACTTGGTCAAAACTTCATGAAATTCAATTTCTTTTAATCCTATATTATGTGAAGCACAGAATGTGATGCATGTTTTGGATTCAAAAAATGTGATACTATTTGAAAGCTATAGATGTTTTCCAATCAACCTATCAATCAAGACTTTAGTCATAATTCAAATAGAAAATGAATAATAATTATTTAATAAATTTAAAGTAAAACATAATTTATATTGGTGGAAAGCTGAAAATCTCCTTTAAAAACCATTTTCGTTTCATCAGTTTTGGGTAAAAAAGAAGTCATCAGCCACATACCCTACACATACCCATCATATCGCCACTTTTTGGCCCCTCATGATCCTGCACATACATGTATATTCCAAATATGCTTGACCAACAACCAAATCAACTATATCAAGGGTGTCAAAATAAAAATCAAGAACAATTTTTTTGACATCAAATTGCTTCACTTACCAAAATAGTCGATTCATTGTACCAAGAAACATCTCCACCCCAAAATCTACACACTCCCCCATTGGTTAAACCATGTCATCAAAATAGTGAGTTGTGTCACCAACCACATCAAGAACAAAATCTTCAATATCAAGAAGTTGGATATCAAAATCAACAACCTAAAGAACAAGATCAATCATGACAAGAGTCTTCTCAACAAGTACAAATCTCACAAGGTAACAAATGTGAATACACTCCTTTGGGAGAGCCAATTGAATCAACATTAAAAAAACTAGTTAATGCAAAACTCATCACTCTTCCAAAAGTAAGTGCTTTCAACTCTATCATAAACTTCCCTTGGAATAAGGGTAGAGTTTATTGTGAGTATCATAGAGAAAATATTGATAAAACATCAAATTGTATTAGACTCAAAAATCTCATCCAAGACCTTCTTGATCAAAGAAAAATAACTGTTGAGGACAATGATCAAGATTCAACCACTAGTGATAGTAGTGATAGTCTCTCCACCATAATTGTTGAAAACAATAATCAAGATCTATCCATTGATGAGCACCTTGAATATGTTTCTACCTCATCCAATGATCAAATCAACATACATCAAGAGTCACTTTTTAATCATGATCAAAACCCATCAACAATATCCCACAATGACCCATTTCAAGAAATGTTAACATCATTTGATCCTATGGTTGAAAAAATTTACAATATAACCACCACAATTTTTGAGGAAAATGAACAATATTTGTCCACCAATGATCATGTTGACAATTCATCTACATCATACAATGAGTTTGAGGAAATATCTCAAGAATTTATTCCTAAACATGATCACCATCTTTCACCAAAGTCTAGCAATGGTTCTTTCCAAGACATATTGATATCCTTTGACCTCATGGTTGTAGATATTGAAGGAATCCTCAACTCAAAACTTGGTCCAAATCAACTCAAATATCAAAAGGATATTGAGTCAATTCCCATGCCTAATGAAGACATCTAGGAACCCTTTATAATAAATCCATCCTTTGAAATTTACCCATGTCAAGAAATTGATCCAAAGCACATCAAAAGCAATTCCAAAATTAATCAAGATCAAGAATCTGTATCTCCAAGATGCTTCAATGATCGACTAATGGGCACTCTCCAATCTATACAAGATGTCACAAATGATGATCATATCCATATAGCACATACTCCTCCATCTACCCATGAGATGCTTTCTTTGGATGGACGTGTAGATGATCTTCATTTATAACAAGATTCCTTTACTCTTGACATTATTACACAAGAATATGAGGTTATTGATTCCTACATTCAAGCTGAGTTATCAACATCAGGATCAAATATACCCCAAATTTAGATTGAGGGCATCATGTATGAAGATATCCAACATTATCCACTCAAGGAAATAGGTCAAACAAAATAGGATATTCCAAAGTCTGTAGAGAAGAAAATTGAAATAACATCATCTATAGTGGTCATTTATCAGAGAATGCTTACTAAACAAGACATCTCAAAATAGGTAGAATCAAATCATGAAGGTACTACTTCCACTATATTGAGGGAAAATTCATCTCAAGTAAACATCAACATAGGGAGAACGAAGAATCCTTATGATGAAACCAATGCCAATACTACAACTAGCCATGTCATGAATCTTCATCCCCCCATCACCCCATCTACAAATTGGGACCAACATCAAAAGAAGGATGTGAATCAAAGAAAGAAGAACATCATCAAAGAAAAATAAGTAGTGAAGCATGAAGGACAAATCAAATAAAAGTGGATACCAAAAGTACAAAGATAAATCATCCCTATTATACTCCATCAGTCAAAGAAACTATGAAGAAAAATCAAAAAGGGAAATGTATCCATCAAATGCATTCACAAATGCAAAATCAGGCTTCTCAAACAATGTACAAATTATATCAAGCAATTGGTCCTAATTCCATGTACACTTTTGTATCCACCCATCATTGCTCATCTTCCCAAGTTTGGAGAGCCAAAGGTTCCAAACTATCAACCAATCCATCTCCTACTCCTAAACACACAACACTACCCACTCCTCCATGCATGATATCCAATTCTCACATTAACCATGTATTGGCGACCACCCTTCATCATAAGGATTCAGAAGGCATTCTATTGCGATTTGCACACAAATATAGAGTTAACTCCAATATCAACAAAGTAGATCTGGAATCTCAAAAGTTGTATTCAAGTGCACGTATCTCAGCAAATCAGCTTCTTCAAGTAGGATATCAATGACACATTATGATAGAAGCATCTACATCAACATCACTAGGTGGTTTGGCATGAACTTAAAATATTTCACAAAAAACAAAAAAAGAAATTAAAAAAAGTCATGAAAATAGTAATGATAAAAAATTGTCTTCCAATGAAAACCACTATGGTGGTACTTTGGATAGGTACCATGATGAAAACCTAGAAAATAGGCATCATGTGTGGAATCGAGCATTTGCATGTGCTAGTTCAAGTGAAAGAATCTTCTCTCATCCATAATAAACTCCAACATTCCATCCATCTTATCCATAATCAAACCATTCATCTCTAAACCATTTATCCAATCCATTTTCATCTATCTAAATCCATCTTCCAAATTATCTTGATCTTTTTAAATTTTTGGTGTACACTTTACACTTGCTTATGGTACACATCTTGACATGCGCCATTATCATAGATCCTATCCTACCTAGTATTATCTAATCCATGAAGTACTATCCACTGAGCATTCTTTATTCAAACACCTTATCTTATTAGAAGATAATCCATATACATCAATTCATACACCTATCCAAGCATCCACCCATAGAATTCCATACATTGTTAGACACCTGGGGAAGATATTTCCATCTTGCTTTGGGAATAAATATTGATCTATATCTTCCAACTTATGTTGTGGTCTGAACATTAGCAAATGTAAAATTAAATTAGTTGAATCATTTGTGAGCAAAAATCCAAATCACTGGGCCATGCCACATTTTGATGAGAAGATGTTCCTTATCAAGCATTATCTTTCATCAAACATCGATCCAAACAATCAATATCAGTTGCATCTAATGTGTGCTTCAACATCACATCAAATCATTCAAAACAATTTTTGTTCCAAGTTGAGCTTTAAAATCTTAATCAATCAAATTCAATCAATCCATCATCATCTTGGGATATCATTCCCATTCCTCATGTTTCTTAACTCTATCCTTTCATTGGTGTGTATCCTCGACAATGTTATCATCATCAATCCATCAATCATATCAATCAACCCCAGCTTGGTTTTCAACAATATCTCTCACAAATCACTGATATCATCACACATATCCATATCCAAATTTTTGAAATTATGCGAAAATCCAAAAATGTACAAAACATATCAAAATCCAAAAACACTCATAAAAATAGAAAACATCAAAAACATGGTTGTCGAGCTACATCGTCTCTTAGATTAAATGTAGGAAAGGCCATCATTGATTAGCCCTTGAGACACAAAAACACAAAATAATTAAATAACCCAAAAATCAAAAAAAAAAACAACCTCATAACATTTCAAAAACATCCAAATATTTGAAAAAATACATTTGTCTCATTTCACTTCACCCACAATAATCAATAATCCATAATAAATCAATTGTCACCTTCATCCTTTGGAAATACAAATAGAAACAACCACAACAATCAACAAAAGAAAACTTCAAACACAAAATCTAAATCGAAACAACAAACCTTTAAATACAAAATCAGACTCTTAATCATTCTCAAACATGTCAATCAACCTTATATCAATGGCCTTTCAAACAACCTATCAACTTTCCTCCATCCACTAACATGTCGCAGGATGCATCCTTCCTACAATGGGAATTATCTTTGGAAATTTCTTTGGATACTTATCCTAAACAAAACACACCCCTTTGGCTAGAGGTATGAAGAACATTGACTTGCTTGTTTACTTGATCTTTTCTTGTGATTTATCTTATTGTGCTCATTCTAATGACCTCTTGATGATTTCTATTAAAACTATTTAGAGAGAAGGGAATGGGGCATTAATCATTATCTTTCATTTTTTGTGCTTGTTGGATGTTCTTGTAATATAACTTGATGAATACTTGCATTGTTAGGTGTGCATGGAAGAGGTTTTGGACAGCTTGTTGACTATTTCATTGATAGGTTATTCCTTTCCATGTTTTGGTTGAAGATATTTAAATATTTTGAAGTAAATCCTAGCAAGGTTTTCATATGTCAAGTGTGAGCAAGAATACTCCTATCTATTTGCTGAGTCAAAGTCCATCACACTAGATACCACTCCATCCTAGTTGTCTATACCTTGATGCATCGTTTCTATGTGTTTTATCAAATATAAGGAAAGTTGTGCTATTATTGTCTCAATCCATGAATAAGAAAATCATCATCACTCATCATAATATCTAATAAATTCTCGATGACTCATGGACTTGTTGGACTTTTGCATCATCTTGAACTCAAGGGTTGATCCCTCTTATTCTTATTATTCTTCTATCTTTACTAACATTTATATCCAAGTATCAAATATGTGTGATATATCAAAATATACATGAGGCTACCCATGGCCGATGACTATCTATACATCAGCAAATTTGTCTACATCAAACATTCAAGATTTCTAGTCCTCTCTAAGCTGAATTGATCTTGAATCTTTATCATGAGCTCGACCGAAAAATTGAATTTTTTTCCCAATCTCTCGAGGGGGCAATGTAGCAGTGTAATTACTTCCACTAAGGTAACAATGGGGGATCCAAAAAATTAAAAAAAAATTGAATTTTGATCTCGGCAGTGTTATTCTTTGAACCAACACAAGTACCTTGTTTCAAAGAGGGGGAAAAAATAGAAACACAAATAGGCCTGACTAACATTATGCATCTAATTTTGATTATTTAACATCACTTCTACTATTAATCAAGCAATTAAGTTTATTTGATTAATTCACTTCCTACTCACTAATGTTTACCATGTTTGATTAAATAAATCAATTTATTTAATTAAAACCCTAAAAGTCCTCTCATTTGATTAAATAAATATAATTATTTAAATCAAATGTCATAAACCCCCTAATCCCTTCAAATTGATTAATTTTGAATTAATTAATCACTTTCTAATCCTCATTACCTATTCTCTAGCTTTTGACTCAACCTTGGTCAAACTCAACCCATGGTCAACTAACCAGGTTGTGCATGAAATTCATTTCTTTTAATTATCTAATTACCCTATTTATCCTCAAAATGACACATTCCTAGGAATATTCCTCCCAACCACCTCTTCATTCAATTTCCCTCCAAAAGCCTCTTACACCCCCATAAATACCTCTTACAAAGGCATTTACTCCTTACATGTCATCTTGTGTCTTACGAGGGTATTAATGTCTCTTACATCCTCACCCATATTCTCTTACATCTCCAAGCACATTCATTTATTCCTCTTACATCCTCTTTTCTCTACACATTCTTCAAAATGTGCTCCACCCTCACCTAATATAATTGTGACAAGTGTCACAATCCTATTGGATCCCTTTTTATCCCACATTCACCAATTTTGCCTCTTCTTCAACCCTTGAGTCCTATAAGTAGAAGCCTTTTCTACTTGAAATGGATTCACAATCTCATGCAAAGTCATTATGCTCATTTCATCCACTAATCATGCAATTTATATCTCTATCTTTGAGGCCAATTGGCATTCATCACATCCATTTTCATCTCACATATACTTTCATCTTTATCATTTTAGCTCGAATTCATCACCACTTTGGAGAAATTTCATCACATTGCATCAACAATCTTGGAGCTTATCAACTTGGGATTGGTAAAGGGCCACTTTCCACATCAAAGTGACACCAATCTCCCTATGGGATGAGGTTTGGGTAGCTTAGATTAGGATTTCATGCTTGATTTCATGTTTACTTCATGTTTTGAGTTTTTTTTTCATCTTCTTTGCATGTTTGGGAATTTCATAGGGAATGATATTTGTGCTTATTTGAATGACTAATGCTCTTGTGTTTGTTTATGTCTAGCTAGGTGCAAACAATTGTTCATAGATCCCACTAACTCATTTGACTGCAAAATACAATGAAACTTTCTGAAAAAAGATGTATAATTAGATGTATCATCGGTTACCTATGTATTTAATGTGAAATTTTCAAAAAAAAATTAAATTTATGCCTGACATTCATCGAAATTGCAACGCTTCGTGATTTTCGTCACTATTTTGACATACACTTAAATTCAACCATCCCTTCCATCAATTTGTGGGCCGACATATGGTTAGCCTCCTTAATTTGTAGGCCGATGGGTATATGGTTAGTATTCATCGAGGTTCCAATGAATGTTTTTTAATAAATAAAAGTGAGTTCGACAATTTATCTATACTTGCGATAGTGTTTTGTTATACTTTCGAATTTTCTATACTTGCGAATTTGCTATACTTGTGATAGTTTGTGAACGTTATAGGCCAAATTTTTTTGGTACAAAATATCAAAATTATTAGATTTTGTTACCTGTCTATGATTAAAAATTATTGGAGTGTGAGTTTGATATTTTTTGAAGATCTAAATATTCAAGCTTGGTAAAGAAAAATCATGTCAGATAATATTAGTGCAGAAAAAAATGAAGAGACACTTGCTAGATTGTGGGCTAGATTGAAAAGAAAAGGTGATGGGAAATGTTATTATCCTTGCAATAATTGCAAGGGCTTAAAGACGAGAAGACTTTTAATCACAACTGAGAAACATTGTAGGCAGCATGGTCACGTTGAAGGGGGGCATGATTATCATCCATTGGTAAGTTGTTCATTATATGTCTTTATATTGATTGAATTTGTAAATGTTTATATTGATAAGTAGGAGGTATTTTTCCACAGCATGTCAAATTATGATATTGCTATCAGGTTTCAACTATGTAGTTTCAGGTCAAACTCATTGACCCATGTTTCATGAGTAGTGGTTCACAAGAACCCATCTCTCATGATAGCGAATGGTCCACTTAGCACTCATTGCATCTAGGTGATGCTCACAGAGGTGAAGCACTGGTCCATCCTGGGAGGTCACCCATCCACGCTTCAGCTCAAAGCTTAACCAGGGTTTCTTGGGTTGTTACCCCATTTGCAAAACCTTCAGCAAGTGTTGTGCCTTATTTTGACACACTGTGGAAAAATACCTCCTACTTATCAATTGATGAGCTAAAGGGGCTCTATTATGAATGGTTCATAAGGCACAACACTTGCTAAAGGTTTTGCAAATGGGGTAACAACCCAAGCGGGCTTAACCTTGGAAAAAACTCCCTGGTTAAGCGCACTTGCGCTGAAGCAATACCGGGATAGGTGACCTCTCGAGACGGACCAATGCTTCACCTCTATGAGCATCACCTAGATGCAATGAGTGCTAAGTGGACCATTCGCTATCATGAGAGATGGATTCTTGTGAACCACTACTCATGAAAAATGGGTCAATGAGTTTGACCTGAAACTACACGGTTGAATCCTGATAGCAATATCATAATGTTTATATTGTTTTAAAAAAAATTATATATAAAAAAAATCACTTGATCATGATCATGGTTTATTTGTGTCAATCATTATTATAAAGGTGGGGTGCCCTAGGGCACATGATATGGATTATCACGGCTCGGAGAATGTGGTTTTGCAAGAGGAGGAACATGGAGCTATGAATATCAAAGATGAAATTAATGATCCTATGGAAGAAGATGATCATGCACCAGAAAACACAGTTGAAGATGATGGTACAAATACATTGATCCATGGCACATTTAGTGGTGCAGCTAATCATGATGATCGAGATGACTTTGATGATGTTCATGATTTACCTATACTTGAGAAGGAATACAAGCCCCTTTATGAAGGCTCCCAAACAACTCTTCTCTCTGTTGTATTATTGTTGGTGAACTTGAAGGTTATGAATGGTTTATCCAACACAGCTATCTCACGTATGTTAAGGTATGTCATATATGTCATATTTTTTCATCTATTTTTGTTATTAGTTCATCACTAGTAAATAAAGGATGAAATATTTACTATTAATATTCTTTATATTAATAAAAAAAATTTGTTGCAGATTGATAGGTGAATTTTTGTTACCACCATCAAATATTTTACCTCGCTCATACCGAGATTTATCTGCCATTATGAAAGATATTGGAATGAAGTATCAAGCAATAAATACATGTCCCAATGATCATATTATATATCATAAACAACATGAATATGCAATAGACCAGAATGTCATATCAGTAGATATCGAACAGATCAACTAACATAAAAGGTTTCTTGCAAGGTTCTTCGTTATATTCTCATTATTCCACATAGGCAATGATTATTTAGGTGCGAAAGCTTACCACAATTTATGGATTACCATGCACGAAATAGAAGTGGATATGGCATTCTTCGAATGCCTATGGATGGTTCTGCATTTAGGGACATGGAGGAAAAATGGCCACACTTTAAAGAAGAACCTCGTAATCTCAGGCTTTCATTGGTAGTAGACTATGTCAATCCATTTGGAGAGTTGAGATCTATTTACTCGGTGTGGCTTGTTTTTGTTATCAACAATAACATTCGTCCATGGAGGTCAATAAAGAGGGATCACATAATGCTGGAAATGATTGTTCCAAGTATTTTTTTACATAAATTTTCTTTAGCGTAGTAGCATCTCATTTGTCTTATTTGTTGCATAATGACTTATATTTTTTTTCATTTAATAGTCATGTACATTAATTTATATATATTGCAGTAAAATGGTTATAATAATTATGTAATGTTTATGTTCATTCAACTAGGTAAGTACCAAGTTAAAGATATGAATGTATATATCGAGCCTCTTATGGATGAGTTACTAAAGTTATGGAATGGCATCACTATGTATGACGTCTCTAAACCAATAGGACAAAGACAATTTCAATTCCATGTAATGCTTGTATAGACAATTCATGATGCCCCAGGGCTAACACATTTTTGTGGTATGTTATAACATTCGAATACACTTTAACGATATTTAATTTTATGAAGTAGATATCATCCATGTTTTTAAAATAATCTATTCATTATATATAATTATAAAAATTGACATATTTAATCCAATTATATATTGTCTTGCAGGTCTTCAAACAAAGGAAAAATTTGCATGTCCAGTTTGTGGTCCAAACATGAAATCTCATCATTCAACAAGTTTAGGAAAGCAGGTGTTTGATGAGTATGGGCGCTTCCTTCACATAAATCATAAGTATCGAACTACTGAAAAACATCTTTTCAATGGGAAAGAAGGGACTACATCAAAACCACGAAGAATGACACCTTGCCTATGGAAGTTGGAATATAATAGAATTAATTGTCAAGGTTATACATCAGATCAAATTGTTTATCTATCATATATGATATGTTTGGAATTTGTATTTTTATATTGTGTTTTGTTTACTCATGTTGTAATTGACAATGATTGTCATTAATTTGTTTAACTTATATGCTTCATGAAGGTCATCAAGGCATTAATGGCCAGCTTCAACAGGGACAGAAATGTTATCCCATATAATTTAGTAGGTTACCCTACTATGAGCAGCTAAAAATTGTGCATTTGTTTGATACAATGCATATCGGAAAGAATATAACAAAAATGTTATGGAAAATATTGGATGGAGGGCATGAAAAAGAAAAAAATGTCAAAATTTGTAGTGACATTCAGGAAGCCAATCATGCAATGAAAAATTTCATTCAATTAAATAGCGATGGAGATCAAATTAATATAAGCACCCTTCCTTGGTTATTAACGGAGCAGCAAAGTAATACTATAAAAGAATTCATATGAAAAATTCAATTTCCCACAGGGTTTGCTGCAAGCATAAACAATATCATAACAAAGAAAGGTGAATTTGGGTCAAGGATGAAAACACATGATTGACATACCTTCATTAAGGTAATTATTTTGGTATATTTTATATATATTTCTATACTGCATGTCCTTTTCAATGTATTATGTTTACTAGTTTTGGAAAATAATGAAAAGATCATTTTATAATTGTTGTAGTATGTTCTACCTATCTCTTCTAGAAAACTTTGACAACCATGTCAAGCAAGTTATATATGATCTTGTAAAATACATGAGGTAAGTGGTGATATTTGTTCAATTCATTGTATAGATCTTATTTTCCATTTGTTTTACTTGTTATGTAATATATTGCATATTTTTGTTAAATCTCATTAATATATTTGAGCCTTGAATCACTTGTAGATGCTTGTCATCTAAAGAAATCCATAAAGAAGATATAAATTATTGGAGAAAAATTCCTCCTCTAATGTGTGAAATGAAAAAGTGTCTACCTTCGACATTTTTCAATGCACAAGAACACTACCTCATACACCAAGTTGAGGAGATTGAATTGTGTGGACTTGTACACACAAGGTCAATGTGGATGGTTGAGAGGCACTTGAAATTTTTGAAGGATTTGGTTAGACAAAGAGCACATCTAGAGGGTTCTATGGTGGAGGGATATATAGTATACTAGACCATGGTGTACATTACTGAACATCTTCCTAATTTCGCAGCAAAGATCCATGTAGATCACATTTGGGATCCCAACTCCATTAACAAATTCGAAGGGGAGTACCTAATGGGAAAAGGTAGATTGAGGAAAGTGAGAGGTAATTATAAGATGGTCATGGAGATTAATTAGAATACATTTTACATTGCCTTCAATTTCTTGAAAAGAAACAACAGAGAACTAGTCCAAATGAAAGAATCTTCCACACACAAATAGAAAAGTATTGGTATTTTATTACTCCATAAAATAAGTCTTTCACTGCTGAAAAGTATTAAAATCTTAAAAAGTGTTGATGATCAAATATTACAATTCAAATTTCATATATATAAGAAGACCCAACAAAGGTGTATCTTTGGATTGTCTTTTGGAAAATAATTAAACTACTGATATTAATTAAACTTATAAAACAATTTAATCTTCTCCTAACATTGACTTAGCCGCTGAGAGATGTTTTTTATACTCTTCTGAGGTATGGGTATCCACATCTTTCACTGCATTTTTGGCTTCATATTCAAGTTTCATCATCAATTCAATATGTTTGCATGCTCCATCTAGCAATATCCCTATTGATTTGACTATATCAAATGCTTCTTGAAGTATCCTATTGCATTCATCCATCCAATGATCTCATTCCTTTAGAAACCTGTTCTTATCACATAATTTAGGTAATCCCAACTTTACAATATCATCAAACCCTACATTTTCTGAGTGTAACTCTTCATCATATTTGTCATGCTTTCTCATGATTATGTCAATGGTTGAGATGGAATTGGTTTCGGATCCCTCATGTAGTTGCATATCATGTATCTTAGTACCCAATCTATTTTTCACTCTCCCATGCTCAAGAATGGCTTCATAGTTCTTTTTGTGAACATGCCAAAAATCATCAAGGCATATCTTCAGGTTTGTAAATCTCTTGTGCAACATCATTGCCACAGTGTCAAACTAAAGGTCCTTCATCTTTTCTACTAGTTGTTGATGTTCTTCTTGCAACTGCTCATATTCACTCTGCAACTCTATATCAGTTCCAGAGGTGATCCTCATTTTGGCATCTTTCATGGTAGTAATTTCCAAATCTAATTTTTCACTTTTCATTTTGTAATAATTTATTTCTTTCATCAATTGTATTGTTTGTGCCTTGTTGAACTTGGCAATGCTTATTCCCATGTTTGCTAAAGCCATGGGGTCAATTTCCCCAACTTTAAGGGTCATCATGTGTCCAAAGGATTTTTCGATATCGATGATCTTTGGCCTTTTGTGAGGTGGGCATAGTGCCCATATCAACTTTGAATTTTCATAAGGATTGAATCTTGACCCTATGTAAATTTCCTTCACACCCTCTATGCTTAACTTGTATTCTCCTTCCTTGTTATGCCAAAAACTATAAAAAGTTAAGGACACACTGAGGTCCCAACCAAGAAATACTATTACACCAGCTTCAAGTAACAACTATCTACCCCTTTCAAGGGTCATGTTCTGCACTTCACTATCTATATCATCTTTCAACCTTTTCATCAATTGTTGTTCATTTTCAAGGGTAATATTTGGGATGGATTCCCTCAACCTTTTACCTTTGTAATTAATAAAAAAGATTTAAATTCTCTTGACTTGAAAAACTCATTATCAAAAATAAAGGATTCATAGGATGTAAGCCTATCATATTTATCTACACACAATTCATTGGCTACTTGTAAGTCCCTATTAGGGAGTTTTTCATATTCATCATTCATCATCCAAGAGACTGTTCTTTGCTATGATTGTGTTTCATTTTCTCCCGTAGATTCTTCTTTACATGAATCATCCATTTCTTGAAACCTTTTCTTTTTTTTGCTCTAACTCCATGAAATTTTCTATAACCTCATCTGCTTCTTTGTCTTCTTTGTTCTTAAACACATCTTCCCTCGGTATAGGAACATGGGTGTATCCACTAAGGTTTTTCTTTTTCTTACAAGAGTGTATGTACCCTTCAGGATCATAATTCATTCTTTGTGCATACTCTTTTAATTTGAATTCATCCAACAATGAAAGATAATAAGATCATTGGTAGTATACCATGGTAATTAACTAATTATACGTCGTTTGTGAATTTCAACTTTTTTTATACAGTTAGTCGAGAGTGGGATGCACTACATTTGTATGTCGGAAACAATATTTATTGTATGATGGTATGGATTGAACGATGTCAACAATCCAGTCGCGCATTAACATGGGAAGGTGTTGCTTCATTGGTTAAAGAAGCTCATTGTAATGGAGATTCCAATGTTACACCAAGGGAAATTGATTTAGCATATGGTTTAAGAGATAAATAGGTACGTATAAATATATTAATCACCCATATTATTTAATTATTTTCAATTATATTGATGTATATATATGTTAAGTTTTTTCTTTGCATACATTTGGCCAAGAATAAATATGTTTATCAACTGATGATGCAATAATTTTTATATGTTTGACATATTGCAGGTGAAGCACCACAAGGCTATGTGGTGCAATGGTCGTAAATTTTGAATCAAACATTTGGATGACACAAAGAAAACTTGTGATTCTAGGATAACTGTAGTCTTTCAGGTGACTAATGTTTCATCTAGAAGCCACATACATCCAAAAGTCTCAAAAAATTGATACTATGGGGTTTTGGATTATATACTTGAGTGTGAATTTAATTCCTTCAAATTAGTTTTGTTCATTGTTCAATGGTATAGGCTACGATTGAATGAAAATCATCTTGAGAGAACTATTTTTGAACATGATAATGGATTTACCATGGTTAATACAAGGTCGATCAAATGAGCTGGAAATGAGCTCTATGTTCTTCCAAGCCAATGTGAGGAGGTATTTTACTCAGAGGTTCTAAGTAAACTGAGTTGGTCATTTGTTGTTAGACATGATCCAAGAGGAAGGCCAGTAAATTAAAATGTGGTGGAAGAAGAAGATATCAAAGAACTAGAAGATGATGTAGATGATGATCATGATCAACAGTAGTTGATGATGTGTCTGATGAAGATGTCGAAGAAGAGGAACTAGATCATGATGATGTAGGATTTAATGTTCATGAAGATGATATCCATGTGGATGGTGACATTATCAAAACTGATATCAATGATGATGATGATGATATGACCAATCCTTACAATGTTGAATCTTGATTGGATGATACAGACAAAGAGTTGGATGAAGAAGATCAATGACATTGAAATGTATGAGTTATGCGATTATATAATCTATTTGATATTGATTTTTTGATAGAATTATATTTGACTTATATGGTTACATAATTAATTCATGATGTTTTTAATGTTTATGCCATTACATAATTAATTCATGATGTTACAACTATTGTAGCTCTCCTAGAAATTTCCATATGATCAAATCCTAATTACTCTACGACTATTTATGATTAGATATTATTTGATCATATATTTGGTCATTTCATTCCCAAAAAAATAGTGATTCCTCATGTTGACCCCACATAGTGACATGTGAATGGGTCCAACGTTGAAATTTTTTCAGTCTATGCTTGTATGGAGTGAAACTTGACATGGTTAGCCTAGAAGCATGTGTTGATGACATGGGAGGGTTTCAAGACTCAAAAATGAGGTCATGATATATAAAGGAATCTCGTCCTTCCTAATAATACAAGTTTCCTTATTCTTCATCTCTTTCATATATTTTTCTTAGAATATCTTTGGTTAATGGTTTCAAAAGACGAGACTCTTTGAGCCTCACCTTGGATCTATTTGGTGCAGGAGCACCCATCTTCTCTTTGTATTTTGAAGTATTTGATAGGAAGTGAGTTATGTGGTCATTTGTTGAGTCTTTGAGTCTAAATAAGGTCCTAAGGACCATCTTGAATTATTTTTAATAGGTTTTTAGGTTTGGTATTAAGTTTTGATGTAATAAAAAGGTCTCATTCCTCACCATGTGAACTTGGTGCATCTAGGAAAGTTAAGGAATTAAGATGCCTTGATGCAACCAGGTATTTGAGGGGAGTATCCTTGATGTTTTGATGTGTTTTGTGGTGTTTTAACACCTTTTAAATTTTCATTGTAATCGGGCTTCTTAGGAGTAGTATAAATTGCCTTAACTAGGCAATTAGGAGTCTAGTTTGGAATATTTTAAAAATCAGTTGTTTCCAACATCCAAGTAATTAAAAAATCCATTGGAGGGAATTGGAAAGAGGTTTCAAAGGTTGAAATAGGCCTCTATTGGTTGAGGCATGTTGATGGTGAAGTTTGGAGAAAGTTTGAATAAGAGAAACCCTATTTTTCTTCATTTTCTATGTGTAAAATTGTTGCTAAAACATGTGATATGGCCATATTACGTACTATACGGGAAAGAGAACATAATGGATTGATAGAGGATTGAACTAGTTTTTTTTGGCAGTGGTTTGACTCATTTTCATCAAGAATCAAGGGATATATCTGCATTTTACTACAAGTGGATCTGAAACCCTCCACAACTTGGGTTTGATCAATAAAATGCAAGTTTCTCTCCATTCCACCATAGGAAAAATCTGTATTTTGGTGGAATGGAAGGGATTGCATTATAATTCAAGATGAAAAAGGTTTCATATTTGAATATGGAGTTTTGTGAGAATAAATTGATGCCCTAGGCTTGGCATCTCTATGTGACAGGCCAAAAAATTTGTTGCAAAAATCTGATTTCATGCAAGATTTGTGAGTTTTCTATTTTGTGGCACTTTGGATCAGTTGGAATGATTTTTTTGAAGGTATAATAAGGTATTCATTCACTTAGGGGTGTTGGGGTGTTCCAAGGTAACCATTCTTGCATTGAAAAGTGTCTTTTAGGCCTCCTTGTAGCATTAGAAAACAGGTCATTTGTTGCCTTTTGTGTTGGAGTCAAAAATTGTGGTTTTGAGGGTTTGTGGAGGATAGTATCAAGTGTCAAAAACCAGTGATTTTGGTCTAGTTTCAGTCATTATAAGTATTTTATGTTGATTGTTCCATTAGACAGGGCTACAAGGCTACAAGGCCTAGTATGGCAGCAATAGATGAAAGAGTGTTCCCAAGTGAGAAGTCTTGTTTGTTGGATTAGTTTAGCCATGTTAAGATATTTTGAGTCATTTCCAAGCCTCCTAATTGCATTTGGGTGTGTGGAGTTAAAATAGTGCTTAAGTTGCTCATTATTTGTATGGTGTATTAAGGAGTCTATCTAAGAGTATTTGAGAGAAGATCTTAAGAGATTGTCTTCCCCTGCCACTTTACACCAAAGTGGTATTAAAGCCTGGTAGTAAATCTTGTATTGTTGTTTTGACTTGGTTTTGTAGGTAGGTTCAAAAATGATTGTGAAACTACCACCCAAAGGAAGTGTAGTTGCAAGGAAAATTGACACACATGACAGGGAGATAGAATCCTTAAAAGGAGAGATGGCTGCTTGGAAGGCAAAGCATAGAGTGGAAGAGGATGTAAGTGAAACTAAAGAGGAAGAATAAGCTCTTGGTGAAGAAGAGGAGATGGACCCTGATGATGCAAGAACAATGAAGCTTTTGAAGGCTATGAAGAAGGAGGGACATGGAAAAATATATTTTCCTATGTATGGAGGAAAACTTGATAGTGAAGAGCTCCTGGATTGGATTGGGGCTATGGAAAACTACTTTGATAGTGAAGATGTTGATGAAGGACTTAAGGTGAAGAGGGCCAAAACAAGATTGAAGGGACATGCCTTGGTATGGTGGAATTTTTTTGCAAGAGGAAAGGGAGAGACAAGGAAAGAGAAAGATCACTTCATGGGAAAGGATGAAGGCTAAAATGAAAGGTAAATTTCTCCCTTGTGATTACAATGTTCAATTGCTTAAAAATTTGCAAAATCCTAGACAAAAATATTTGGATGTGCAATCATATACTAATGAATTTTATAAGTTGAGCATAAGAACTAAGCATGAAGAAGATGAAGATGAAATGGTTGATAGGTACTTGAATGGCTTGAGGTATAACATCCAGGATGAGATCAACATTTTGGCACCTAAATCAATTGAACAATGCTTTCGAATGGCTATGAGAGCAGAAGAAAAATTGAAGAGGAGACAAGAGAAGGTAGTAAGAGGTAGAGGAGGTGCATCTAGGGGTAGAGGTACCTTTCCAACACAAAAAAAATCCAAAGAAGGCCAAGAAGATGCTGGGAAAAGTAAAGAAAAAGGGATTGAGTTTAGAGGTGGATGGAGAGGTGGAAGAGAAAATTATAGAGGAAGAGATTCAAATGAATTTCCAGGAAGGTGCTATAAATTTGGTAAGTTTGGTCATCTTTCTTTTAAGTGTCCTAACAAGTTTAGTGCTGCTACAAGTGGAAGTGAAAGAAAAGGTGATAAAAGAGTCCAATATGTGCATGGAGATGAAGAAGAGAGTGTGAGTTCATCAAGCAAACTTGCAGATCCAGAAGTAGGAGAAGCTCTCATGGTAAGAATAACCTTGTTGCAGGGACAAAAGAAAGAAGATCTAAGCCACAGAAGTAGCCTATTTAGAACCTCATGTAAATGCAAAGGTAAAGTGTGTCAAGTAGTAATTGATTCTGGTTCTCAAGATAATATGGTGTCTAGGGAGATGGTAGATAAGTTAAGCCTAGAAAAGATTCCTCATGTAGCACCCTACAAGGTTTCTTGGGTGAATGATAGCCAAACTTTAGTGGTGAAAGAGCAAGCATATGTGGATTTCCGGATTGGGGAGTACAAGGATAGAATCCTATGTGACATATTGCCAATGGATTGCTGCCATTTTCTCTTGGGAAGGCCATGGAAAATTGATAGGAAGTTTATGTATGATGGTTGGGAAAACACCTACACCATTTGGAAAGATAATTAAAGTTTCAAGCTAACTCCTTTGTAGGGGAAAGAGAAGGACAAGGGAAAAGCTAAGGTGGTAATCTTTAGAAGAAAAGAACCAATAAAGCTTGAGGATGGTAAGAGTAATTTATTTTCTATTTTGGAGCAAAGTTCTGATGTTGGAACAACAAAAGAGACACCTAAGAATGGTGCCAAGATAGTGGAAACTCATAATGTGAAGGTTGATGCTCACATGGAGAAGAAAATTCCTGAGAAGACCATGAAGGAGACTGATTGAAGACAAGATCATGATAAGTTGATAATGACACAACAAGGAGAGGTTAATCAAGTGGAAGAAATTCTAATTGGGACAATGGTCTATCCTATAACAGTTTATGCAAGGGAAAGAAAGTCAAGTATAACAAGATCTCTACAATCTGATAACATAGTAAAGTATGGGACTATATCAGCAAAGGCAGTAGGTCTGATGCCTACTTTCAAGGGTCAGAGTAAAGTAAACCAAGTGGATGGGGAAGAACAAAGTCATAAGGGACAGTATACTGCTTGTACAGGGTTGAAGATGGTTGGAGTAGGTCCTGCATCAGTCATGAAGGGAAAATGAAGTAGAGAGGATTCTCCATTAGACATAATATCAAACAACAAGGTAGGCAGAGCTAAAGGATGGTTCAAAGGGTTAAAGGTGAGGAGATTTACTTGTTTGGGTCTGGGCATAGATAACATACCACCTTTTGACTTGAACTTAGAGAAGGGAGCAAGATTCCCTGCATACAAAGGCAAGAAGATAGAAAGGGCTACCAGTTCTAAGTGTCCAAGACAACCAAGAGGAAATACAAGACAACATTGGCTTGGGGAGTGCAAACAGACCTTCACTCATGAGACATGAGTCTTTTTTTTATGGTGGTGTGTATGGTGCAAGAGCACCCATCTTCTCTTTGTCTTTTGAAGAATTTGATAGGAAATGAGTTATGTGGTCATGTGTTGATTCTTTGCGTCTAAATAAGGTCCTAAGGACCATCTTGAATGATTTTTAATAGGTTTTTAGGTTTGGTATTAAGTTTTGATGTAATAACAAGGTCTCCTTCCTCACCATGTGAACTTGGTGTATCTAGGAAAGTTAAGGAATTAAGATGCCTTGATGCAACCAGGTATTTGAGGGGAGTCTCCTTGATTTTTTAATGTGTTTTGTGGTGTTTTAACACCTTTTAAATGTTCATTGTAATTGGGCTTCTTGGGAGTAGTATAAATTGCCTTAACTAGGCAATTAGGAGTCTAGTTTGTAATATTTTAAAAATCAGTTGTTTCCAACATCCAAGTAATTAAAAAATCCATTGGAGGGAATTGGAAAGAGGTGTAAAAGGTTGAAATAGGCCTCTTTTGGTTGAGGCATGTTTATGGTGAAGTTTGGAGAAATTTTCAATAAGAGAAACCCTATTTTTCTTCATTTTCTGTGTATAAAATTGCTGCTAAACCATGTGGTACGGCCATATTACATACTATATAGGAAGGAGATTATAATGGATCGATATAGGATTGAACTAGCTTTCGTTTGGTGGTAATTTGACTCGTTTTCATCAAGAATCAAGGGAGATATCTTAATTTTACTACAAGTGGGTCTGAAACCCTCCACAACTTGGGTTTGATCAATAAAATGCAAGTTTCTCTCCATTCCACCATAGGAAAAATCTGATTTTTGGTGGAATGGAAGGGATTGTATTATACTTCAAGATGAAAAAGGTCAAGATTTGAATATGGAGTTTTGTGAGAATAAATTGATGCCCTAGGCCTGGCATCTCTATGTGACAAGCCAAAAAATTTGTTGCAAAAGTCTAATTTGATGCAAGATTTGTGAGTTTTCTGTTTTGTGGCACTTGGGATCAGTTGGAATGAGTTTTTTGAAGGTATAGGAAGGTATTTATTAGCTTAGGGGTGTTGTGGTGTGCCAAGGTAACCATTCTTGCATTGAAAAATGTCTTTTAGGCCTCCTTGTAGTGTTAGAAAACAGGTCATTTGTTTCCTTTTGTGTTGGAGTCAAAACTTGTGGTTTTGAGGGTTTGTAGAGGATAGTATCAAGTGTCAAAAACCAATGAGTTTGGTCTGGTTTCATTCATTAGAAGGATTTTATGTTGACTGTCCCATTAGATAAGGCTACAAGGCCTAGTATGGCAACGATAGATGAAAGAGTGTTCCCAAGTGAGAAGTCTTGTTTGTTGGATTAGTTTAGCCATGTTAAGAGATTCTAAGTCATTTCCAAGCCTCCTAATTGCATTTGGGTGTGTGGAGTTAAAATCGTGCTTAATTTGCTCATTAGTTGTATGGTGTATTAAGGAGTCTATCTAAGAGTATTTGAGAGAAGATCTTAAGAGATTTTCTTCCCCTACCACTCTGCACCACTATTACACATCAGTTTGTGCATTTTCATTAGCAATAAATATTTATATGTTCTTTAAAAATATCATTGAATATAAAGATGATAATAGGAAGCTAAAAAAATGAGTATATTTTGTTTATGGAACCTAAACCACAAGGTTTGACACTCTAATGCTAAAACCAAGTCAAATTAACCCCTAACACCTATTGGAAAAGTCAAAACATGCCTTTCTTTCAAATTTACAAGAACGTATAAACCTTTTGAAACCACACATGCATGTTATGAAAGTGTATGGTAATCCTACTTATAGAGGAAGTTCACATGATAAGCTAACCAATGGCACTATATTGGAGGATAAACCCACCTATGGAATTAATTTAAGAGGTAAGGGATGCCTCTTAGTGGAATTTAGAGTCTTGGATTAATCCATAGTGCTAAAATTAGTTCTAGTGTTCTTCCCTTGGTATTATATTTATCTCTACAATTTCCCATACTTAACCATTTCATCATCCCTTTTCCCGAGCTATTTGTATCATAATATAAACTTGGTCCAATCTCACATTATCCCCTTAGGTAATTATCTATTTCCTCCAAGTTGAATGCAACTAACCTTTTGTACCAATGCATCTATGTTTTCCTACCCTAATGGATCAAGACTTGACATCACCTTAACAATCTTCTTTATGTCATAGCATATCTCTGAAGTGCCTTTGGCATGCTTTAGATGTGTCAATAATAACTAGATTGAATATATTAATTTTAAAGTCTCTTAACATATTCCATGACAAGAAAATGACTCATTTGGATTAAGGAGTACTTTCCTAAACCATTCCTTCATATTCAACAATCCCTTCTCACACCCACATCATAATTCATATCCATGTTAGTTGTAATGAGTGTTTTAAACCAACAATCAATGAATCATATGATACAAGAAAACTCGTTATGCACAAGGATAAGAATCAAAGAAATTGAAATAATCAATTCACTAGATATGCTCCCCATTATTGTAATAGACCAATGTAAAAAAATAAGTCATAACAAGAATAGGACCCAAAAAAACTAGGAAAAGAAACCTTGTAGGCTACATTAATAAGACGTTGATTGCAAGCATTTCTTCCATGATGTTTAAATGACAAAATATCAGATAGCTCAATCTTTAGTCAAGTAGTATTTCAATCACTGATTCTTATACATCCATCATGATTAAACATCACATATCATAAGCCTTTTTAACAATCACTTGGACTGTAGATAATATTCAATCATGTCATAGGAAATAAATCATCAAAAATTATAAAGAAAGAGAAAACCAACTATATAAGCTCAACAAGCCACCACACAAAAAATATATTTTGTAGAAAACAAAATAAACTATATGTTGACATAGCATATATATTTTGTATATAAACTATATGTTGACATAGCATATATATAAACTATATATTTTGAATTTTTGTGGGCCACACACATAGGAGTACGACATAGCATACTGCACCGAGACCCTAACTAGAGAGTTGCACCAAGAACTGTTGCATCCAACCCCTAAGTGGAGAGTTGTGAGACTTCACTAGATGAGTGTTGCAAGGCCATTGAGTTGATGAGGAAGACTAGGAACCATTTGGTAGGAGGAAAGCCAGAGCGAGAGGTGAGGCCACTCAGAAAGGGAAAATTGACCAAGGGACAATGAGTGTAATTGATTTTTCCCCCACATTTAGAAATCTTGTTGCAAGTATAGTGATTTAGACTTTGTTTGTTCCCATCGAGGTGTTGCATGCTATATTTTGGTCAATTCGAGCCAATGTCCCATTGAAAACCCCAATTACTACCTAGTACTAATGTCTGGTTAGTTTAAACAACCAAGCTTTGAGATGTTCAATCAGTTGGGTGGCGATTTTTGGCCTGTGAACTATAGTTTTTGTACTCTAATTGAAGTGCCCATTTGAGCACAGGCTCATTGGAAAAGTGTTGCAAGTACTGCCAATTGTATTTGCTTTAGAGTCTCTAAAACCTTTTCAACAAATCAATTTTACTCATTTTGTCACCATAACATTCTTAGGCCACATTTCTTGGAGCATTTTGTCAAACAATTCATGTAATTGTCTTTGTATCCACATATTGCATACATTTTTTTGGGGCAGTCGTAGAGGTTGCTTCACCGCACAAAAAATTGCTGCATTTTTTCATCAAGGGCATTAGGGAAGGTTAGGAGTTCAAGTCCAAAGTCACCAAAAAATCTTCAACAAGTATACAAGATCAGAATGTTCCTCAAGTAGTAGTTAAGACTACTTGCTTAGAATCCATAGAAGTAAAATATGGGAATTGAGATACTAGTAAGTACCGTATTATTATTATGATTATTTTGTTTTCAGCACTTCAACCTAATATTGTAAACCTTATACATTTTTTTTTACTTCTATTTTGATAGCTGGAAACCCAAAAATCTTATTTTTAATAATTTGAATTATTATGCATGTATGGGGAAGATTCAATATGCTATTGTATTGGATAATTTCTTCCAAAGGATGGATTTTTTAATTTCTCTATTTGAGCTTGTAATTGTCCAAACCCTATAAAATTGGCCTTGAACTTCATTTTAGATAGTAAATTTCTCTTTCCCATTTTCCACATTTCAATGGAGACAACACATAATTCAATAACCATATGTATTTCAATCCTGTCCTTTTTTGTTGCAATAACCATGGCCATAGGTGCAGGATTTTTTTGTCCTTCCATATTCATTTTGAGTTTTTTAGGTTCTTTTATATGGTCTCAACCACCTCCAACCCTATAGTTCTTGTTAGGGCTGATGGCGTGACAACTCTACATAATTCAAATATTGTTGTCTCAGAAAGATTTAGGCCTAATTAGGCCTGATTAGCATAAGGGTTTGTTGCTTTACTAACTCCTAACCAAAGTACACTTGTCTAGTGCTTGGGACATGTTTAGTTTGACTGGTATATGCTCTTCAAAGCATCAAATTCCATTTACAATGTATTTTCACAAAACCCTAAGGGCTTAACCTTCATAACTACTTTGTTCACAGAGTGCACACATAGTTTTTCAGTCAAGAAACTTCACTCCCTCGCATCTTATCTTTATGATTTTTCCCTAAATCCATTGAAACATGAAAAAACATTCATCGTAGGATAATCTAACAAGAAACCAGAAGATTCCACCAATTAATAAAGGAGAAACATAACTATTTTTGTCTTTGCTTACCCTAACTGAGGGTTTTAGCAGTCTGAAATAAATCCACAATAACTCACACAAATCTTAACTAAAATGCATGAACTTTGATGCAACAGGAAGGTGATTGAGATTATTACTATATCAAATCATTCTACCATGAAAGGACTTCATCCAACATCCTTATGAGTGTAGGTACCACCAAATAGGTATTTGTCAAATCTGTCTTCCTCAAGTGAGGGAAATTCAGGAACAAAAGAGGAAAGCAAGACATGTAGTATGTCTAGAAGAGGGAGATCAACTAGAGGTCAAAATATTAGAATAAAATTTTGTAAATGCATGTAATTTTTTCTTGCTGGAGGGGGGTCATGTTCTTATGATAATGAGAGCATAGGCAACATAAAGGTTCCCTTGAGGTACAAAAATCTATGGAAACAATGGGTACCCAAGGAACTTCCTCCAATAAACACTGATTTTTGTGCCAACGAGAGGATATATTGCATAACACCATCGTCATTACATGATTTGGGCCTATTTTGCATGGATAGCATAAAAGTCTACTATGACAAAGTTACTAAATTGATGGAGTATGTTGGACCCTATTACAGTTACAAAGATTGGATGCAGCTAGTTTGATATACACGAAGTATGCATAGGTATGGACTATCAACAAATTATATACAACTAAAAGATAAAGATCAAAATAAAGGAGTGGTTGTGTACATTGATGGAAGGCCAAAAGCATTAGGGAATATTGTAGGGTTTATAAATAGTACACGACCTGGGTCAACAAATAAGCAACCCAATTGCATATTTGAGGCATGCGAGGGAAACCGTGTATTCGTATGTGCAATAAAATCAATAATTGCAGGGGAAGAGTTTCTAATTGATTACAATTTGAATCGCATAGATACAAACACAGTTACTATGGGGGTGGTACATACTATATACCATTTTACCCAACCTCCAATTAATGACTCCAATATACCATTTTATTATAATGTTTTTTTTTGTAAGTCTATTGGTTTCATTTCGGTAATGTTTATATTTAGTTTTTGTCATAGCAGGAAATTGATCATAGGGGGAAGGATTTGGCCTAAAGCATAGATCACAATGCATCTTCAAGTGCTTCTACCCTAAAGGTTTACCCCATTCTAATTGTACAAATTAGATACGAGAAAAATGTTTTATTATTATATTTTTTTCATAAGTTTATTGGGTTAATTTTGATAATATTTTTAATATTCTTGTCACAGTCAGATGATCAGGGAAAGGAACCAGTAGTAGATGATAGCATCCATAGGGAGGTGCAGTCACTATTATGTGATGATGACATTGCATATTCTGTAAACCCTCTGTATATGATAAGGAGGACCCAAAAAAAATGCAATGAAGAAATCCTTCAGTTGTTATTCATAGTGCCTCAAACAAATGAGATCAGAGAAACGATTAAAATATTGACTGAGAGAGCATGAAACTTGCAAGTAAGCTGTCATGAGATCTTTAATTATAACATAAGCTCATTCATGGTTTTATATTTTGTACTCTTTTATGTCATGAACTAAAATATGTGTTGTTTTTACAATATTTTTTGTCCTCATGATGTTGTTGGCCATGATCAAGGTACTGCAGGTTAGGGGTTGGTACAAGTGTCGATCCTAGTCTTCCTACAAATACATCACATCATCTGACCCCATCATTCATGCCTATATTTTTTACTGAAATGTCAGCAACACATAGCATGCAAGCATCGGGTAGTGCACCCTTTGGCAGGGAACACATGCCAAAACATGTGTCAAGACATGTACCTAGGGATGCAAAGGCCACTAGTACTAGTGATGTTTTAGCAACATTTCCTGGATCTTCCTGTATTACTAGTACATGAGCATTGTCGGTCATATTTGTAGTGACCAAGGATTTCATTCCCATAAAGATAGAGAAGGTCCCAAGTACTTTAAAATATTTTAATTATTATTATATATAATCCAATTGAAATTTACTTATTGATCACTCTTTTTAGACCAATGATCCCATGATCATTTTGCAAGAAATGATATTTTTTATAAACATCTAAATGATATTGCATTGGAGATCTTAGGCCCACCATATGTACATGGTGGAATGCCCAAAATCAAGATTTAAAAGATGAGCTCATTAACCGTTTAGTTGTGTTGTTCGGTAATAACACATTCAACCGAACCAAAGTCCTTAAGAAAGTTGGTACCTATCTAAATTATGTGAGGGACCAATATAGGTCACATTTAGAGAAGAACAAAAAGTACGAGCATCCCCCCATGATTCCAGAGAGGGAGTGGAAGGACCTGGTGTCATATAGAAAGGAGAAGGCTAAAAAGAAAAAAAGAAAGACACCACCAGGCTAAGGAAGGTATGTGATACTAATGAGGGTGCAACCCGAGACTTAGAAAATAACCCACAAACAAGACAATAATTTTATTATTCAGAAAATGGAGCTTCTTACATGTAGAGGATCTCAAATCCCCAAGTTCTACAACACATGCAAGTTATAGAAAGCTACAGAATAACCCTTTCGCAATATGCGAGCTTGTCCCCAAAAAGTTACCCAAAAATTAGAAACCTACCCATAAATAGAGCTCCTCTTTAGTTTGGAGCCAAAACAACATTCAAATTTGAGTTTAGGTGGTTTGGCGCCAAAAATTTACAACATGAAGTTCAAATTTCAAAAGAGCATTTGCAATTGTATCTTCTAGAAAGTGCGCCAACTTCCGGGGCCATAACTTTTGATCGGACTCCGATTCACAAACCATTTCAAACGTTGGAAAGGTCACGAAGTCAATAACACGCTCAAAATTAGATATGCTGATTTTGGCAAGTTTTGGGGCCGATCCGGGAACTCTAAGTGCCTCAAATCTAACTCGAAAGATTTTTAGGTGCAAATCTGGGAAACTAAAACTGCAATATCTTTCCACCCAAGAATAGAAAATAAAAATCATAAATTGGGAATTTCATTATGATGAAAAGGGTATCCAAAAATGTAAAAAATATAAAAATTGAGAAACTTGAAATTTAACTATTTTTGGGTGATGCAAGATTGCCCTTACACCACTAGATGCTCCTGCATCAGACACCCAGGGTAATTTGAGAAGTGACCTCATCACGTCTCAGATGGTGGAGGAAAAACCCAAATGGTCAACCTCTGCCTTAGGCAACTAGGATGAATCTTCAACAGGCCTTACTTTCCATTTCACCAGATATTCTTCATACTGCTTGTTCCTGGTACTCCTTCCCACATGACTATCTAGGATTTCTTCAATCTCCTCCTTTTCTGAAGTAGGTGCTGGAATCCCACACTGTTCCATCATTGGTACTTCCTCACTACACTTCATGATCTATATCAAATCTGAAATGTTGAACCTGAGGGGAAAATATTTGAATCCATCGACAACTCTACCTCATATACATTCCCTGAATCATGCCTCTTCAAAAATTTACAGGGACCAAACTTCTTCATCTTCAATTTGTTATATGTTCCCACTCGAAACCTTTCTTTCCTCAAGTGGACCATCACTTCATCACCAATCTGAAACTCCTTATACCTCCTCTTCTTATCTGCCTTAGCCTTATACTGCATATTCATCTTGTTATTATGTTCTCTTACCTTCTCATGTATATCTTTGATGTGTTCTGCAAAATCTTCGGCTTCAACACTTATTTTCTTCTCTTGGTCCATCTTCCTCAATTCTGGAGCTATTCTGGGGCTACCTCCATACACAATCTAGAATGGTGATCTACCAGTGCTTATGTTGACAGAATTGTTGTAAGAAAATTATGCCTAGGGTAAGATCAAGTCCCATCCTTTGGGTTTATCTCCTACCAAACATCTCAGTAGGTTACCCAGACTCCTGTTAACAACCTTTGTCTGCCCATCTGTTTGTGGATGGTGTGCAGAACTGAACTTCAACTCTGTCTTCAGCTTCTTCCACAAGGTCCTCCAAAAATACCCCACAAATTTGGTGTCACGATCTGAAACAATACTCTTTGGGAGACCATGTAGCCTCACCACCTCTTTGAAGAACAAGTCAGCAATGTGGACTGCATCATGGGTCTTTTGACATGGAATGAAATGTGTCATCTTCGAAAACCTATCAACCACCACAAAGATTGAATCATTCCCTCGTTGTGTCCTTGGCAAACCAAGAACAAATTCCATACTTATATCCTCCCATGGCCTCTCTGGTACAAGTAAGGGATGATATAAGTATGTATTCTAGCTCACTCCTTTAGCCATCTAACATACCCTGCATCTTTGTACAAACTTCTTCACATCCTATGACAACTGAGGCCAATAATAATGCTCACTGATAATAGCATTGGTCTTATCCCGACCAAAATATTCTGCCATTCCTCCACTATGCTTCTCCTTTATCAGGTTCTCCCTCATGGAACTCCTTAGGATACACAATTGACTTCCCTTAAATAACATGCCATCCTGGATTATGAAATCCAGCCAC